>JAUZSU010146405.1:0-15002 GCA_034780255.1 Parotocinclus maculicauda | reverse complement strand
GACAAAGCCCAGCATTTATCCAATGGCTCGTCTCGTTTCGCTGCATTCTTTGCTTCGCTAATGAACTCTGTAGACGCACAGTCCACACTGTTTAAAGCACTGTAAAGCTGTGGGAATGAGTGAGAGGAAAGCCGCGTCGTTACCATTGATAAGAAGCTGATTCTGAACAAAAGTTGAGCGCGTTGTAGCGCATATTTAGTCAATGAAGCTGAGCTTCCCTTGCAGTCTTAGAGCAATCGCCACTGTATTAGACTCTATATAATATATATAGCTCGTTAGTAAATATTCCAACACAACAAGATCAACATTGGCAAGTATTTATTTATTCATTATCCGTGAAACAAATGACAGAAAGTAATTTGGACTTCAAAATGTTTTAGTGCCACTGTTAACAGATATTGAATGCTTTGGGAATCAAGGCATCAAAGGTACTGTGTCTTGTGGCTAATAATTTGGGGGCTCTATGGCAGGACTTGTTGAAAGCATCACATGATCTCATGTTTGCTGTTCTGTCTGATAAAATGATCTGAGTTTTAGATTCGAGTTAGAATGTAAGATCTCAGAGAGAGAATATGTGGATATTTTTTTCTCTTGCATTTTCAGACAGCTATGTCAAGTCTTGCTCCTTGATATGTTGTGAAAGAATGCAACATCTACTTTAAACTTCAGATGTTTTACATTACTTTCTTGAAGATGTTCCAGTAGAACTGGCAATGCCATTCAATGCCTTTATCAGTAAGAAATATTTTTCTCTGGTGGATCTCAATAATTTAATTTATCCATTCGTTATATATATGGAGTGACAGCACACCTCGCCCACATGTGATCCTTGCCAAATTTGCCACAGGAAGATCTGTAGGAGGAGATGCACATGAAGACTGGTGCTTATTATGTCTGGTGCTTCTCATAATAGGTTTAAAAGTTTAAAACCCCAATTCCAATAAAGTTGGGATGTTGTAAAAGAACATAAATCAAAACAGAATATGATGATTTGAAAATCCTTTTCAATGCATATTCAATTGAATACACTCCAAAAACAAGATATTTTATGTTTTATATTATTTTTTAAATAATTCTTGCAAATATTCACTCGTTTTAAATATGATGCCTGCAACACGTTACAAATAAGTTGACACAGGGGAATGTTTACCACTGTGTTACATCACTGTTCCTTTTAACAACACTCAATAAGCGTTTGGGAACTGAGGACGCTAATTGTTGAAGCTTTATAGGTGGAATTATTTTCCATTCTTGCTTGAGGTACAACTTCAGTTGCTCAACAGACTGCAGTCTGCATTGTCGTGATTTGCACTTCATAATATGCGACAAATTTCCAATGGGAGGCAGGTCTGGACTGCAGGCAGGCCAGTGTAGTACCTGCACTTTCACTATAAAGCCACGCTGTTGCAACTCATGCCGAATGTGGCTTGGCATTGTCCTCCAAGATAAACAGGGACGTCCTTGATAAAGAAGGCATTAACGATGCCTTCACAAATGGTCAAGTTACCCATGCCATGAACACTTACACACACCATACCATCAGAGATGCTGGCTTTTGTACTTATTGCTGATAACAATCCAGACAGTCCCTTTCCTCTTTAATTCGGAGGGCACAACGGCCATGATTTCCAAAAACAGTCTGAAATATGGACTCGTCAGACCACAGGACACTTTTCCACTTTGCATCAGTCCATCTTAGATGAGCTCTGGTGCAGAGAAGCCATGCTGTCTCTGCATGGTGTTGTTATATAGCTTTCGCTTTGCATGGTAGAGTTTTAACTTGCACTGTGTTCACTAGTTTTCTGAATTGTTTCTGAGCCCATGTGGTAATATCCATTACAGAATGATGTCGGTCTTTAATGCAGTGCAACCTAAGGGATCAAAGGTGATGTACATTCAATGTTGGTTTTCGGCCTTGCCGTTTACTTGCAGAGATGTCTCCAGATTCTCTGAATCTTTTGATGATATTATGGACTGTAGATTATGAAATCCCTAAATTAATTACAATTGCACAATCAGAAGCGTTGTTCTTAAACTGTTGGAATATTTGGTTGCACAGTTGTTCACAAAGTGGTGAACCTTGCCCCATCCTTGCTTATGAACGACTGAGCCTTTCAGAGATTCTCTCTTTATACCCAATCATGACTCTTACCTGTTGCCAATTAACCGGTTCACATGTAAAATGTTCCAAACAGGTATTTTTTGAGCATTCCTCAACTTTCAGGCATCAAATTCAAAATGAGTGAATATTAAACAAAAACAATAAAGTTTGCCTGTTTGGACATGCATAAATATATTGTCTTAAATTGAATATGGTTTAAAATGGATTTGTAAATAATTGTATACTGTTTTCATTTATGTTTTACACAACATCCCAACTTAATTGAAATTGGGGTTGAACAGTTTAATGACCCAGTATTGCAGAAGTTAGTGACCTGTGGAATTGTTGATGTGCCCACTTCATGCAGCAGAGAGCATATGCTACCTGGAGAGTAGCGGTATGCGATATTAAAAAAAAATAATAATATTCTCTAAGATTTTATCAATAACAATAATTAACACAATATTTTGGCAGCATATGGCTTAGGTCTGAATAATTTAAAAGTAGTTTGAACCCAGCAGTCTCAACTGCTTGATTTCCATCGTGTCTTTTATGATGTTATTAGCGACAGCATTTATTATGTCTTGCCACGTCTTGCTTTCTTGTCATAAGGCAATGTTTTAAATAATGATTCCATTAAGGTTTGATAAGTCTGTTTTTGCAGATACCTTTTTGAAATAAAATCAAGTCATGGTCTCCAGCTTACTATTCATATTCTGCATAGGTTAGTTCACAGGTGGTGGAATTAACTGTTGAGATGATAATCTTTTAAGTGACATCCATATTTTCATGCTGGTGACTGCATTATGCCTCCTGGTACAGTTTGTTCACTCATTTTTAATGGCATTCATGCTTTTAGGTAGAATGCTAGCTTGCACTGCATGCACCCAGTGTGCATGCACAGAAGGTTATGGATATGTAATGCAGTGAACAAGTCTTTAGGTGTGTTTTTGACTGTTTCTAAATTGACATACTCGATAATATCAGCTTGTAAACCAATAAACCATCAATTAAGATATAGACAATAAGTATCGCACTGGACAGTGAGATTTCTAAGCACCAACACAGATTTCTTAATGTCTGGCCCAATAGAAGCTATATTCCAACAACACTGTCGTGAGCACTACCATAAGCTCATTCTGGAAATTGATTCTTTGGCACATTTGGTTTTGTGGAAAATGAGATTTTGCTACTTCAAGAAAATAGACTGACAGACATTTTGAGGAACATACTGAGCTCCCTTGCAAAATAAGACACCAGTTCATGATAGAATTTCAGCTTCATGAATCAAGGATAGCCAACTCAAACACTATGTCACTAAGACATCGCAGGTCTCATTAGATGCAGTTAATAATGGGATAAAATATTTAGTACAATGCAAATATACACGTACCACAGTGGTACTTGCAAAAAGCAACATTTAAGGACCAGCTATGCACCAGAAAGATTGTTATGTTATATTTTCACTGCAGATTTGCCAGATTTTTCAGAGAAGTTACATATTATTTTGGTTTCCAAAGAAATAGCCTTTGCTATCTAACTACTAAATACATGTATGATGAGCTATGGAGCTATGAGGTAGAGAATTTCTTGAGCAGAAATCCCTTGGCTGTCTATATTCTTGTGGGAAGATTGGTCGTTCCCTTGAAGATGTAGAAACATTTGTTTTACACCCAAAAGGTTATTTTTATGTCTGTTCGGATGGATACCCTAGCAAAGCTCTGGTTTCTTTTTGATGAGCAAAAAGTCTATAAATTAGTTCTACCTTTAGATAGCCCAGTGACTCTACAGGAACTTATAGTCATTATTCAGAAAAGAATGATCATTTTAGTGGACTTTTTCCTGAAGTTTGAAAACATGGAGTTCATGAGAGAGATTTTCTCTTTGAGTTCAATAGAATACATAGCAAGTGCTCTAAAAGCGATACTGAACTATTCTCTCAGTGCAACTGCAGGCATCATTTACTGCTACCAGTAGAATCTGATTCCAGGCCATGCATCCACTTAGTATCTCAGGACACAGATCTGCTAAATTCAATGCTAAATTATCAGCCATTGCCAAGAAAGTTTGAAATAATATTGTTCTATTTTGCTTTGGAATTTGTTCTTGAGGCAGAACATAATGCCTAACAAAATGAACACCTTGAACAATACCAAAGTGACAAGCAGCAGACTTGAGAAGCTAGCAGAGATCTTATTTTATTACACAGTACACCCAACAGGATCCCAAGTTATGAGTGTAGTGTAAGCCTTGGCACACAAATTCCCACGCCTTCTGGAACCTAGATCATTTAATATCATATATGGATGGCAACAGAGGATCAAGTATAATTTACCTTTATTTTCTGTTTAATTTTCTTAAAACTTTCAGGCACTTAAAGGAATTGTTTGCCTCCGCTCCAGTCCTGGTGAAACCAGACCCGACAATCCAGTTCATCGTGGAGGTAGGCGTGTCTGAGTCGGGGTTGGTGCTGTCCTGTGCCAAAGGTCAACTCCACCCATGGACCTTCTTCTAGCGCCGGCTGTCACCCAGCAACTATGACATTGGGAACCGGGAACCACGAACCAGTCAGGGCAAGTAGGCTCTATTTTTCAGCCAGTTCAGTTTCAAGCTTACCTACCATCCAGGTTCCCGTAACGGGAAGCCACCCTATCTCACAAGTTCTCCTACCCGCCCCAACATGGATATACCTATCCTTCCCCCGACTGCATTATAGCTGGCCAACATTACCTGTGAGCCCCGCAAAGCCACTGAGGAGGCCCAGAGGACTGACCCCATCCACAGCTCTGCCCCCTGCTTAGACCTTTGTCCCCACTGTCCTGCAATATGCCTACAGATCAAGGCTTGCATGCTACTCTGGCATTATTCCCTGGACTTTGTAAAGAGGTTGCCTACCCTGAAAGCTGACATCAGGGAGTCTGTGTCATCCTGAACCATCTGTGCATACTGCAAAGCATCCGATTTACTCCAACCGGACTCCTGCATCCGCTACCCAGCTCTGGCCTGGCTTGGTCACACATTGCAGTGGACAGGAGTCCCAGTTTCCAAGAGCATGACCATGATCTATATAGTGGTCGATCATTTTTATGGACCTGGCTTATTGAGGCCTCAGATTCAACTCTTGAGTGCAATGTTGGGGGTGTGCCCTGGGAAGGACTCTTTCACCCTTAACACTTTTTTTTGTTTTTGTGTTTTTGTGGTGTACGTGGCTGTGTTTTAGGTTTGGTGGCAGATTCTGGACAGCCATCGGGATCAATCAGCGTAACATTTTTAAGGAGCGGATTTGAGAAAAGCTGATTGCAGTTTCGTTGCCGACTGTCCGCACTAGTGCTATTGCTTCTGCGTGCTTACCATTACTTCTGCTTTGTTGTTCTGCAGTTCGCTGCCGTACTGTTTCCCCAATCATTTTTCAGAATTTATCATTCAGCGTTCCGGAGAGAATGTCCCTCATGCCAACAGATCTGATTATTGAGCATGCCAGTCACCTTTCATGAGCTCCAGGAGCACTCATGTGTTTTTCACTCCTGATTCCTTTGGTTCTTGTGTGTTACATTGCACCTGGTTCAATCCATGACTCCACCTTGATCCCAATCATAGCAGTCAATATATGATACATACAGTACATATTAATCTAAAAAAAATCATATCAGAATGTATCCCCCATCGTAAAACAACTACCTGTACTTTTGTTTGAATAGAATCTAGTAAGCCCAAGATATTTTAAATGCTTAAATCAGAGCATGCAAAGTAACTTTTAATGAAGGATTGTAGTGTGATGAAGCAGGAGCTTAATCCATGGAAGACACCTGTCATCATGAGATATGGGGTTGTGGCAAAATAAATAATAAAGCCATGGAAACAAGTGGCAAAATTTAGGATTTTACACATGGCTGCTAGGCTTAAACAACTTGACTGGATACTCTGATTATAACTGTTGCTCCTTTGAATTTGGACACACCAGTTGATGTGGTTTGGGACAACTCATAAAGAAAACCCTGTGCTAGTTGCTGCGGCTGCTGCTGCTGCACTTCCAGGCACATAAAACTTGATAGAGACCCCAGGGCAGACACAGGACCTGCTTTAGGAATTATATCTTTGACATGGCTTGAGACCATCTAGGGAAATATAATTCTGGACTGGTCTTGTCATTCTGTTGCAATCAATGACCTCACCAGAAGAAGCCAATGGAAACCATAACTGAGATTAAAACAGCTTTACAAATATCTCAACAGTTCAGTGTGGTCCAAATTACAGCCTTCATTTTGTAAGACATACAGACACCATTATAAATGTGTTCTCTGTATACTGTGGACAAATTTTGAAATGATATTTTTACTACTGCAACCATTTGAATAACATTGTTTTCTGCTTTATTAAACTAATAATCTATTTTCTAAATACCATCCAATTGTTATTTTGGACCTAACAGTGTAGATATCCACACAACTGCATTCCTCACCTCTTTTCCAGTTTAACTTTCTCCTTTTGTCTGATGATAAATCTAATGATTTTATTTTTATTACCGACTGGCAGTTTTATTTGTGCCCAGAAGGATTCAGTCTTGTGTTCATTGTAATGGGAATCAGTGAAAGCATATTTAAGAGGACGAGAAACTGTATTTCTTATACAGCTCACTCAAATAAAATGCCAGGACCTGCTCAAGCATCATTTCACCCTCCATGCTGGGTTTAACCTTATCACAATAACTCTTGCTGCATTCTCGTAGTTATTTAAAATTTAAATAAAGCAAGCTGACTTTTAGAACACAATATAAGGCACCAGGCAGATTCACACCTAATCCCTCTGATTAAAGATGCAAGCAGCTTTGATTTCTGATCCTGGATCTTTCCCAAACTTCATATCTTCTCCCCAGCCGTACTTAAGCAGGAGATTTGAAAATGACTTTATCTTCTCTCTCTTTCCAAAATATTTACTTCTGTTTAACAGACACAAAAAACTGTTGTTGATTATTTTGATGTCATTTTTCAATACAGAGTCAATTTCTCATTTTTTTTTTTTTTTTTTTTTTATGCATGCTAAAGGGCCTGACCAAGAATGTATTTCAGCTGGTTTCATAAAATGCAGTCAGCTTTTAATATATTTTTGATGTATGAAAAGACCAAGTGTAAATGGGGTCCAAGATTCCACATCTTGCACATTCCGCTCCAGATCATTACCCCCTTGCGATGTACGCTCACAGAAACAATATATGGAAGCTTCATATTTTTCTTTTAACATTTCTACTGAGTTCAAATCTAATTGATGAAAACAAAACGATCTTGACTACAATATTTCATATGGCAACCTCTGGTGAAGAAAATGTCAGTGTTCAGTTAAACTTAATAATAATACAATTTCAGCTGGATTTACATGCTTTACCTTTGCTTGTTGATTCTTATGAGAAAAGCTGCAGTCAGTTTACATTCATCTAGTTGTAATCTATCCATAGACTTCAACAAATATCTGTAGTTGCAGAGATTTTGGGTTAAATTAGGTTGGACCACAGCAGCCCATTGGAAACCTGGAGTACCCTGGCACATTCCCCTGTTCACTGGAGTGATTATGTTATTACGCAGGGTGTTGAGGAATGGAACATGATAACACGATATGTGTTAAATGGGACAAGAGTGGCATGGTGATGAAGGACACTAGTCTGGCCAACAGCAACACAAGCTGTGATGCTAGTGTGATGATATTTTGTATCTATCTATCTATATATATATATAACTTGCCCTGTCCCAACCTGTTTCAATGTTTGCAATGTGCTACAGGCCTGAAATGGAGAAATTGTATTTTTTTAATGCACTTTCCATGCTTTTATTTACAAGGTTTATATGTTTATATAGCACAGCAGCATGTGTCAAAGCTGTGTAAACTATATTGTGATGAAAGGGAGGACAGACGGCACTCTGCCTGTGAACAACCATGAAAAATGAATATCATCTTCATGATTTGTGGCATATAGCCAGCACCTAGTGAAGACCATTTAACTTCCTCAAAACATCATAATTTTTCTTGCAGTAGATCAGCTTATACTGTTTTGTTGTTTCAGCAATGATCAAATCAAAGGCAATAATTAAGAGCAACTACAAGAATATGACAAGATAAATGTTGCAAACATGAAGTATTTACACTCCTCAGTGCCAAGCTGTGTGCTGATGTAAATATAAAATACACAACTGCACTAGTAATCTTTCTGTTTATGAATAAATCTATGGGAGGTTTGAAGCAATCGTGGGGCCATGTTTACTCTGCAGCCTGAATGACAGTGTGTTCCCTTCTCTCCATGTGTGTTCAATCATTCATGATGAGAAAATTGCTCTTTTTATGTGCAATAAATATTTATTCTGTGTTCATGCAAACTGAGAGAGCACAGACAGTCCAATATAAAAATACATAAAATAAAAATCTGTAAGTTTATCCTAAGAAAAAGTCTGAAAGTTTCTCTAAATAATTTCAGCTGGACTTGAAATCAAACTAGTCAAACTTAATTGTATTTCATATTAGAACCTGAGTTGCTTTTTTCTTTGGTTTACTCAACATACATTCATAGTTCACTTAATTAAGTGCACCCCCCTGTTTTTATACATCAGAAAAGAAAATAAAAAAAATAAAAAATAAATTTAATTAATTTCATTTAATCATTCCTTGGTAGTGTTATATAAACCATATGCTTTTTGTACTTTAGTTGTACTGTGTTAAGATAGGGTATATAATTGTTACCTTCTTTTATCTACTTCATTTCACTATATTGTTGTTTAAACATTTTTGTATGAACACAATAGAATATGAGATAGAGTGCGTTATCCTGAATAACATCAGTCATGATATCATTCACAATAGCACACTTCCGCTCATGTTCTAATGCCTAAATATAAAACACTTTGTTATGATACATTTAACATGTGATTTTTGGAACATGAATCAATCATAAATCGGGTAGCACCTATACTATAAGTTCATAATGCCAAAAATGCCCTTAAATCACACTTTCAGCAGGATTTACAGTTGCAACACTGAGTAGATGCTCTTGCCCAAATGTGCCACACAAATCATACAATCCAAGCAATTGTGGGTTAATAGCTTTGCTTAAGGACACAACAGTGGCAACTTGGCAGATGCAGGAACAATTTATGGAACAATGAATTCTAAATTATACCAGAAACGTCTAAAGGAAAATGCCAGGACTTCTGTCCATGAACTGAATCTCAAGTCAAAGTGGGTTATGTTCCAACATGACCCAAATCACACAAGCCATTCATACCAAAGAATGGTTAAAGAAGAATAAAGGTCATGTTTTGGAATGGCTAGGTCAAAGTGCTGACCTTAGTCTAATAGAAATGTTCTGGAAGGACTGATGTTGTAGATGTTCTGTACTGAGAAACAGGCTCAAATTCATCCAAGCTGATGTGCAGGACTAAAATAACATTTAATAGAATGTTAATGTTCATTTTCAGTTATTGTTGCATAAAGAGGTTTGACCAGATACTGAAAGCTGTGGTTCACATACTTTTACCACTCACATATAAACACAAACAAATTAAACACAAAAATGACTTTTGACTTTTGCATGGTCCTCTAAATATTAAAGAGAAAATATGTTCTTATATCAGCATCTAAGCATATTGTGTATTATGAATATGTGACATTTTTGCCAAGTAGCCTACACTATACCTGCATGTTGTACAATTAATTTATTATAATGTATTTATAAGGGGTTGAAGGACTAATGAGACATGTGGCACTAGATACACTGGGTATCCTGGTCAGTGGAGTAAATAGATCTATTAATTATTAACCTTTATACAGTATACAGTGGGTGATTAGAGAGGTACTGGTGTTCTGGTGTCCGTTGTTAGTGAAAGATTTTACACATATTCTGAGTATACTTCACGTATCTGTGCCTCATGAGGATACACTCTAACCTTCACAAATGCCATTTATGGATTTTGGTTAAAAATAACAATAAAGACTCACAAGCACACCACAAAGTCATTATTAAGCTGAATAAGATGACATTTCCCTGCTTAGCAACATAGGTCACATTTTTTCTTTCCATCTTGAAATCCCTTTCTCTCTGTCCATCATTCCTGTCTTCATACTGCACATCATAGATGGTATCCATCATGCTGGGTGCACCTCATTAGTGACTTTGTACGTGACATACTACTGCACAAAGCAAAAATTACCCAGAGTTCAGGGTTCAAGCAGAATAACTAATGACACTCCTGCTGTGTCACACCTTGTACTGCCTTTGAACAGTTCACAACTTATTGGGACGCAGCCGAAGGCAGTTTGGGGTGACTGACCAGTGTGGACACCTATAAAGAGAGCATGCTGACCGCTATGTTCTGGATAAATCATTAGAGGGAATTTAGGACAAACGCTTAAAAAAGTAAAACAATGTATGGTGTAACTGCTGTTTTCTCAAAAGTGCTGGAATTCATAATCACTGTTTTTTACTAGAATGACAGCCATTTAAAGATTATGTGCCATATGCATACTTACCTCTGGCATTTTAAAGCTGTTTCAAATGTTAGAACTGGGGCATTAAGAGACTACTTGTTGTACTGGGGTACACACAGAACTTAGTGACCATTAGCAGTAACACAACAGTACATAGTTCTGAGACCTTAGACAGTTAGAAAAAAAATCCACATGTCTGTTTTTATTTAACTTTTCCCAATATGTTTTCAAATGAATCTTTAACAATTTAAAGACATACTGTATGCCATTTATCATAACATACTAGAAACAGAATAAGTAAAAAAATTGTCAAAAAAGGTCATTGCCTTTTAATAATCTGTAATTGCACCAATCAATGCGTAGGCAATCAGATATGTTTGACATAATATACACAGTAGAAAAAACCTTATTTTCCTTTCTGGTCACAAAGTGTTAGCAATTGGGAGTATAAAATGGTAATAGGAAGTTTGCAAGCACTTTAGTTTTTTATGCATATACTCATATAAATCATATGCCTTACATTTTAAGAGAGCACAGCTACACAAATGAGACATATATTATACATATATAGATATTATACTTGGTAAATTAACTTTTAATTCAAATGATTCAATAATAAATAAAAACATCATAGAATACGAATTTAACAGTATCCTTATGGCAGTATCATTATTTCCCTAATAAATGTTATGGAAGGACCAGTAGTAAGCAGTTCACCTGAAGAAACCCAACAACATTCCAGAATTGAAGCTGTTCTGTATGGAGGGAAGAACTAAACAGCTTTCAAGACAATGGTCTGCACTGACAGTTTTCAGAAATCTTTAGCTGCAGTTATTGCTACACAATACCCAATGATGAAAGCTCATCACAGATACATAAATTAGAATAAAATATTAGTATTTCTAATAATACTCTGTCTCAGTTGTTTACTTGGGTAATTCTTATCTACTTTTACTTGTTAACATTTGATCTGATCTGATCACACTTATCCAGCAATAATGACTAATGAGCTAACGTGTGAAATGTGTTGTATATGTAAGTGTTGGTTTAACAACCTTTTCATTCATTCATTCATTCATTCATTCATTCATTCATTTTCCTATTTGCCTAATCATGTACTTGCTGGATGGAAAGCCTGCTAATGTTAAACAGTTCACAAACTTTCAAGCACGACTGTAAATAAAATAAAATAATACATTGTTGTTTTAAACACCAAATTTGAATAACCGATTAATTAATTCTATTAACTACTATAACTGTTACCCTTCCAAAACTACATACGGGGGTACCCCTGATCTACTGGCATTACCATGAACCTAGCATATCATGCTGCAATCTAATGGCTTCTTCTGTAAAATGACAAATTTCTAATGATGAGAGGAAACATTTTTCTATATAAAAATATATATTTTAAAACATTGAACCTCAGGTTAAGATTATGATTTTAAGCCTTAAACGTAACCGTGTCTTTGCTTTCAAGGCTGCTATAAAGCATTTTAGCTAGTTAGCAAGCTAAGCTGAAATAATGTGAAGGAACTGCTTGGGATACGTGAAATATTTCTAAATGCTGAGACCAAATTGCAGTCTTACTAAACAATTGTGCACATTATAAGTCAGCTTCTAAGTTAACAAAGGTTATAAAAAGAGGAACTGGAATTATTCTTTCCTATTTTCCTTTGATTACTGTCTTTCATCTGCAAATGTGAGCAACTCACCTTTCAACCTTTCTGTTTGAAATAATCAGCTGCCCTTAATCACTGCTGTTGTGCAGCACATACACTTGCAGGCATTTACACACACACACACACACACGTAGCCTAGCAAGCATCACAGTACTGTCAATTTTAAATTTAATTAACACATTTAACAAGTTTCTTCTTGCTGTGTCAGTCAGGCCTTCTCTGGATTTCTCAGAATAAAAGGAAAGACAATTAGTCAGAGCAAAGGAAATAAAATACACATAAAGAGAAAGACAGAGAGAGAGAGAGAGATGCAAGTGATGATGGTTGTATGAGAAGGATCTAGAGGCCAATAACTGCCTCTACACTTGTGGCCACAGACCTCTTCTTTTCTACATGGAACCTGTACATGAAATGGCCAATGTTGCAATGGCAGGTAGATTAACCCATGCCTAGGCTCTATCAGACACAACTACAATAGAAGAAATTTGGGCTATTTAAGCTGGCTCACTACAGAGGTGGTATGAACATCTTATCAAAATTAACCTGACATGTTAATTTAAAATGACCTGGCAAAATTAGACTAATTGGTATCTCTAAATTGGCCCTTATGGTGTGACTGTGCATGTGTGTGCCCTATGATGGATTGGCATCCCATCTAGGGATGTTCCTGCCCTTGTGCCCAGAGTTGCCAGGTTTGCACCCACTGGCCTGCGACCCCATGTGGATTAAGCAGAAGATAATGGATGTATAGATGATGATAATAATAATAATAATAATAATAATAATAATAATAATAATAATAATAATAATCATCATCATCATAATCATAATACGTTCTCCTACCCTTTTATATTCCTAAAGAAAACTCAACAGACAAAACAATCTGATTATAAGGGAATCAGGGAATGATCTTTATTTTATCAGCTGTAGTGGCAATTTCATAACAAGTACAAGGTTACATCAAAACTAGTCATACACACTTGTACTGGGCCAATAATAATCACTTAACTTAACTTAAGGAATGTGTTTGCAATATGGAAGGTGTCACAAATGGTGAAGTTAGGCGGACGCAAACGCGACGTGCAGGAAAGTTCAAGTTTATTGAAACGACAGGCGGGTAGGATCATAATCTGGATGTGACGATAGAAGATCCTACCTCACCTGGGTCAAACACAAAACAAAGTCCAAATCACGACTTGTAACAAAGAAAGCTTTGCACCGCATGAACACGAGCTTATAAATAGTCCTCGCTGACCCAGGACAATCGCCAGGCGTGACAGAAGGAAACCGGAGCACACAGAGTCACCCTACACTGACATGGGAAAGACATGCACACCCAAGGTTGTTATTTTAAGTAAGCTCTTAAAAATCAACAGAAAGGAAACATGACTTAATCCGTAGCAAACAGTCAGTTTTTCAATCCAAAATTAATTCAGTTTAAATGTTACCTGCATTTTCACACACAAAGTCTTCAGCAAATATCAGGCAGGCTCTAGATGTATAGACAATAAAATCATGCACTGCTGTTTCTGTTCTTTCATGAAAAGGAAACTTGTTTTCCATGTTGATAGGTGTGAGACCATGAATCACCCTCCAGTACAATTCTCCAGTTCTTTCATGCACAACCAATTTATATTAATATATAATATATTATATTATTCTCCAATTAACAGGAAACTTTCTTACCTTTTATAGGACTTCCATGTTTCTTACTTTCACTTCTATGTTTTATAGGAACTTTTCCATAGTCTACTTCTAGTTCTTTAAAAATTACCCTTATTTTCTCAGCACTTTCCTCTGGCCCCAGTTTCAAGCGGTGATTTAAAAGGAGGATATCTGTCACCTAGTGGGTAAGGTAATAAGTCATGTCTCAGATGGTACTGCCTGCTGTTCTTCCCCAACAAGCTTTTCCAACAATCTCATAGATCGATGTCTGTCTGCTGTGACAATGCCTGTTTAGATTTCCATGTTCTGTCACCTAGATCCAGCCAGTGATTCAAATTGGTAAAACCAGCCGATATCATCTTCTGCTTGGGGCCACCAAACTTTGGGTTGTGGAAAATGTATTCCATTGATCTGGAGCTACACTGCTCACAAAAATTAGGGAATATTTCAAAATAAATACGAAGACGACAGGTGGGTAGAACCCCAAGAACCGCTAAGCAATCTGATCCTGTCCATACCCCATCACTGTCAGTGTGTTTTCGCAGTTTTGGGTGACCATACACCCTACTGAACAGTCAATGTGTGGCACTCTTTTCCAGTTTGACATGTTTCTGTTCACAACCATGAATATGTCACTTGTTACTCCATCATGATATTTGAGTTTTCATTTGATTTGCCTAATCACAAAAACTTTATTGAACTTTTCATTTGCTGAAGTATATCTGTCCATGTGTAATTAAGCAATCTTCAAACTGACAGAAAATACAGACAGACATTTTTGCAAATTTATTTAAATAAAAAAAAAAGAAATATCACATGGTCATAAGTATTTAGACCCTTTGCTCAGTATTTAGTAGAAGCTCTCTTTTGAGCTAGTACAGCCATGAGTCTTCTTGAAAATGATGTAACAAGTTTTTTTACACCTTGATTTGTAAATTCTCTGCCATTCTTCCTTGTGGATTCTCTCCAGTTCTGTCAGGTTGGATGGTGAATTTTCTGGTCTCCCCAGAGATTGGGTTTAGGTCAGGGCTCTGGCTGGGCCAGTCAAGAATGGTCACAGAGTTGTTCCAAAGCCACTCCTTTGTTAT
>JAUZSU010146395.1:0-15007 GCA_034780255.1 Parotocinclus maculicauda | reverse complement strand
CTATAGTGGTACTCTATGAGTTCCTGCACCTTATAGTGGTACTCTTTGGGGTCCTGTACCCTATAGTGGTACTCTATGAGTTCCTGTACCCTATAGTGGTACTCTATGAGGTCCTGTACCCTATAGTGGTACTCTATGAGGTCCTGTACCCTATAGTGGTACTCTATAAGGTTCTGCACCCTAAAGTGGTACTTTATGAGTTCCTGCACCCTATAGTTGTACCCTATAACAACTTTCTTTGGGTTTTTTAATTTGTTTTTCTGATGTTCTTGTTTATTTAAATAAAATCAAATTCTTCTTTTCATAATTGCTTTATATTCATTTTGAATTATCCCCTATTTCTGGTGTGTATTTAAGCCCTAAAATAGAGTGTAACCCTGGTTTAGTTTCTCTTAAGTTCTGTGTGTGTGTGTGTGTGTGTGTGTGTGCTGCACACTTTACCGTTACTAAAAAGCACCGATGCTGCAGGGATTACATGAGGTGACTGACATCACCAGAGTCAGCAAATTGCATTTGACATTTCTGACCTTCTGCTCCTGAATGAATAATGTGATTTGTACATAATAAGTGTGTTTTAAATGTTAAATCCAGTAAAGGATGCATTAAGACGCTACGATGGCTCCTCTCAGTCCTCAGCAGTCTCTAAAGAGAAGATCATCGTTCAAACGGCCTTTTTTATTTTACAGAAGCCAGATCTCAAGGGGATGGAGATGAAAAGGACGGCGCGTTCCATCCATGATGCATTTTTAGTTCGAAGTTGAACCACATGACCTGGTCCTGAGAAGAAAGACGCTTTTGTTTGTGCTTTAGTCCTTGCTCTGACCTCTCACCTCTGCTCAGGTGAGCCTCCGCATAAGGTACCGATGATAACCTCGTCTTTTTGTTCTCATCGCGAGATGTTTCTGGCAGCAGATCAGCCATGTTTCTCAGAGTCACAGCCGGTGCGGCTAATAGAAACCCCCGCTGAAGTAAGAACGCCACCTGGGGGCGAAGGGCAGAATCCTGCTGATTTGATCTCACAATGCTTCTTACTGTGGCACAGTAGACTGGCACTGCCCGCAGTTTAGCGGGGAGGGGAGCACGTTAAGCTTTTCATAACACAGTCCATAAATGTCGTGTGGGTCAAAATGGATTGTTGACTGGCACATCTCGCTTGAGCAAAACTCCAACAACGGAACGTCTCGTTTTACTTTAATGCCCTCTTAATGGGTCGTGGGAGTCTGTGTGAATCTCAGGGTTTGCAAAACATCAGAGTTGAGGGCATGATGATAAGTCTCAGTTTATATTCTGCTTCACTTCTGATAAGCAGACCTGACAGGAATGTATTAATCTCTTTTATTCTCTATTATTATATTTTATTCTCTTTTATTCTCTATTATTCTCTATTATTCTGTTTTATTTTCTATTATTCTCTTTTATTCTCTATTATTATATTTTATTCTCTTTTATTCTCTATTATTCTGTTTTATTCTCTATTATTCTCTATTATTCTCTATTATTCTGTTTTATTCTGTTTTATTCTCTATTATTCTCTATTATTCTGTTTTATTCTCTATTATTCTCTTTTATTCTCTATTATTCTCTTTTATTTTCTATTATTCTCTTTTATTTTCTATTATTATATTTTATTCTGTTTTATTCTCTATTATTCTGTATTATTCTGTTTTATTCTCTATTATTCTGTTTTATTCTCTATTATTCTGAATTATTCTCTATTATTCTGTTTTATTCTCTATTATTCTTTATTATTCTCTGTTATTCTCTTTTATTCTTTATTATTCTCTATTATTCTTTTTTATTTTCCATTATTCTCTATTATTCTCTATTTTTCTCTATTATTCTGTATTATTCTCTATTATTATATTTTATTCTGTTTTATTCTTTATTATTCTCTTTTATTCTTTATTATTCTCTATTATTTTGTATTATTCTGTTTAATTCTCTATTATTCTGTTTTATTCTGTTTTATTCTGTATTATTTTCTATTATTATATTTTATTCTGTTTTATTCTTTATTATTCTGTATTATTCTGTATTTTTTGTATTTCTCTGTATTATTCTTTATATTTTGCTGTATTATTCTGCATTTTATTGTATTATTCTGTATTTTTCTGTATTTTTTGCATTATTCTGTATTATTCTTTATTATTCTGTATTATTCTTTATTATTCTTTATTATTCTGTATTATTCTCTATATTATTCTGTATTATTTTGTATTATTCTTTATTATTCTTTATTATTCTGTATTATTCTCTATATTATTCTGTATTTTTCTGTATTATTCTCTATATTATTCTTTATTATTCTGTATTTTTCTGTATTATTCTGTATTATTCTCTATATTATTCTGTATTATTCTGTATTTTTCTGTATTTTTCTGTATTATTCTGTATTTTTCTGTATTTTTCTGTATTATTCTGTATTTTTCTGTATTATTCTCTTTTATTCTCTAGTATTCTGTATTTTTCCTTCAGTCCCTTTTCTTTGTGATGTTAGCTATGGATAGTTGTATTAGCTGCCTGGGAGTCTGATTTGGTAAACAATGAGACGAAATGAAGGAATAAGGAATCAGAAACAAATAAATAGTTCCAGTGGCTGTTGTATTGGTGAGAGATATTGAAAATGTCAGTGTGAGCATGAAAAAGAGAGAAAAAAAACCTGTTTGTCCCCTGGGCCATATTCATATTCGCTCTGTGTGTGTGTGTGTGTGTGTGTGTGTGCGTGTGTGTGTGGTGAATGCTGATAATTACTGTCGGAAACTACTGGCCCACTTCGCACCTCCATCTTGTTACGTTGCCAGTGATGGGACATGTTACAGATATGAGATGGTGGTTTGTGAATCAGGCAGCACGGGGGCTCGGTGGGGCCCGGGTTCAAACCCAGGGTGGGGCGGCCTGGGTCCTTTTTGTGTGGAGTCTGCATGTCCTCTCCGTGTCTGCGTGGGTTTACTTGATGTAATCCTATTTTCTTCCACAGTCCAAAGACATGTGTTAGGTTAACTGGTGTCTCTAAGGAGTCCCTTGTGTGTGTGGGCCCTATGATGAATTGGTACCCCGTCTAGGGTTGTTCCTGCCCTTGGCTGTCTCAGGCAGATGTAAATGTTTACAGGTGTCTGATTACCACAAGGGGGTATAAAAGTGCATCCCCAGCTGCCCTGTTCTCCTCAAAGGCTACTTTTGGGTACTGTACCTCTTGGTAAGAGATCGTTCACTGCTAGAACATGCCTTTAGACCT
This sequence comes from Parotocinclus maculicauda, assembly GCA_034780255.1. Lineage (NCBI taxonomy): Eukaryota > Metazoa > Chordata > Actinopteri > Siluriformes > Loricariidae > Parotocinclus > Parotocinclus maculicauda. Next base: position 11,772 of record JAUZSU010146395.1, on the reverse strand, counting down.
TCGTTTGTGGTGGTGTCCTGAACGAGAACCTGAACTTCAACCAGAACAACAAATCCAGGTTCTGTTTGGGATCTGATGACTGTCGGGTTCGAGTATGGAGGGTCATTGTGAACCCCAACGGCTTGTTTGATGATGTACGGCGGTCGTTCGGACACCCATGGCAGTGATACGAGGGACACTAACAGTTCAGCGATCTGAGCAGGACATGCTGTGGGTACGCCAGTCAAGCATTAGGTTTTTGTGACGTTATTCGTGCTTGAATTGTCTCCAAACACAGCTCTTTTACTCTCTAAACACACCGAACACGAGCAGATCTGCAGCTCCGTAAAAGCGCATTTAGAACTATCGAGGTAACCACTTTTCTTTTGTTTTTGCTCGGCTGTCCCAAACACTTTGAAGCATTACACTGATTCGATATTCTGTTGAGAAAATCTAATTAATTCTTTACTATCTAGTTCAGTTCAGTAAACACCACCGGCAGGGTGAATGGCTGTTTGCGTGTCAGTATCGTTCACAGTTTAATCAGAACGACAGCATTCGTCTGTGACCTATTTTTATTCCGAACTGGGTCGCCGTGCCAGTGTGAATCATTAACTGGAATTACATACTCTATTAATATTCATTACAATTTCCCGGTATTGTTAAGGCTGATTAAAAACCGTTTCTGTACAGCGCCGGGACAGAATTGGATAGAAGAGAAAATCCTCCGTTTTTTTTAAGCAAAGCAAAGCAGACACGGGTCTACATAGTGATTACAGCGGCAGCGGCTTAAATAAAGAGCAGAGAACCTGGAGTTAGAAGAAAGGGAGAGGGAGTCATTTGGGTGAGCAGTGACACGGATCCACTCTCTGTGCTCCTCGGAGTGGGAGGCGATCGCTCCGAGGAAACGTTTGTTGTTGGGATGATATAATTATCTCCAGTAGTAAAGGATACAGGATTGATCTCATTACCTTCAGAAATGAGGTACATGCACTGGATCAGGCTGTTCAGGTTTCTCACAAATACACATAAAAAAAGACTTTTCCTGGAGAACAAAAGTACAAAAACAAACATTAGGTCCGGATCTCCTCCTCAGCACTCACTTTGGCCTTCAGACCTGCCTTAATTCTTGGTGGCACAGATTCTACAAGCTTCTGGAAACACTCCACTTGAGATGTTGGTCCGTATTGATATGAGAGCATCATGGACTGGGGTCATAAAGGGGCACACATGGTCATCACCAACACTTAGGTAGCCTGTGTGGTATTAAGGGGTCCAAGGTGTGTCGAGAAAATCACAGCTTTACACCAAGGTAGGATGGATCCAGGCTTTCGTATTGTTTGTACCGAATTTTGACCCGACCTTCAGAACGCTGCAGCAGAAATCGAGACTCATCAGACCAGGCAACGTTTTTTTAATCTTCTGCTCAGTTTTGGCGAGCCCGTGAGATTTGTAGCCTCGGTTGCTGTTCTTGGATGAGAGGAGGGGCACCCGGGGTGATCTTCTGCTGCTGTGGCCCATGTGCTTCAAGGTTAGACATGTTGTTTGTTCAGAGATGCTCCTCTACATACCTCAGTTGTAATGAGTTTTCATTTGAGTTTGTTACCTTGCTATTGATTCTCTGGTACCAACGAGGCATTTTAACCCAGATAACTGCCCTCGCTGGACATACTGGGTATTTCCATTATCGGTTAAATCCTAGAGATCAACAGTTTTAACAAAAAACTTGCCACATTTAAAATCATTTTAATCGCCTTTCTTTCCCGTTATGCTCTCATTGGCTCAGTAGATGGTGCATTCATGCCTAGTGCTGAGCCACCCTGGTTTGTATCCCACCTCTGGCAAGGTGAGGTTTGTGTACGGTTATGAATACTGTCTGATCTCTTTGCTCCCTACTTGCTACTTGTTCCGATCTGGCCTCTGGCTTCCAAAATAGGGATCCTCAAGTTCTCAGATCTTTAAAAAAATACAAGAGGATCATCGATAATGCATTCAGGTTAAATAAATAATTGAAACAGGTTTGTACTAATTCATAAATTGTGTCTTTTGACTAGAGGTGGCCAAAGTCTGCATTTTTGGAGCATGGAAAAATCAGATCTTTTATTGAGCAGACCTTTGAAGTTCAGGCTTGTTTACTGTAAACCTGACTGTTTTATTCAAAAACCGACAATAGTACAGACGTTTTTGCATTTCTTTCTTTCTTTCTTTAACCATCTGTATGCTGGTGGCATTCTGTGTTCTGTGTTCTGTGTTCTGTGGGTCAGAGGTTCCCTGCTTTCAGCAGAACTTTCCGTAGAAACATTTCCCATCACCTCTAACCTCCTGAAAACTGTTTCTCTACAGAAATTACCTCACCAGCTCCCAATGGCAGCAATTTTCCGATAAACAACTCTTCTCAGTGAACTCAAGCTCTCGGAGGACCGAGCTACACACAACCTGCTGTTCCTAAGCACACACCTGCACAAACCCTGGACCTCAGTACTTTGGTTCATGGCATGGCCTTCCAGGAGATCAAACATGCATGTGAGGTAAAGTCAGGGTGCTCAGTGGTAGAACAAGTTTCTGGGGTTCACTTACTTTCTCCTTTCCCTTTCATGAGACCTGGAAGAACATTTCAGGTCTGCAGTAATAACAATAAGAATGATGTTTACACTTGTTGGTCTGTTTTCTACTTAGAAATTACTTTAACCTGCGGGATTTTTGCACCTTTTATAAATGTAAAAAGAGGGGGAATTTAAAATGTGGGGGTGATGATTTACTTGCGCTTCTGCTAAAAGATCACAAAATGTGAAATTTAACCAGGCGTTCCTCAACTTTTGTTTTGTTTTAACGTCATTTCGGATTCCCGTTCCCAGCCACAAAGAACCGTGCCCCAGAACCATCACTCGGGTCGTACCATTTGCGAGGCAAGGGGTTGGAAGCGCAGTATTTTCAATGTTAAAATGCAGTATTCCGAATAAACCGTATACTTTGCGTGGTTGTGCCATTTTCAGCTGATCAGAGACAGACTTCCAATTTAAAAAAATGGACAAAAACATTTCAAGGAGGCTTAGACTCAGTTCAGGGGTGCTTTAACACCCCTAAAAATGGGCTAGACATGCCTATGCTGTACATGAACTTATGTAAGCGTTTACTATGAGGTCACCCCGATTTGTTTGATCGGAGGTAAGAGGTAGGGTTGCCAGGTCCTTTATTAACACACCATATGCCAATGAAGGGTCGTTTGAATAGGGGTGGCGATCCAAAATCATTTCCGTCACCTCAGGTACACAGGTTCGAGTCCCAGCTGTGTTTCTGGTCTAGTTTGGGAGTCACAGCTGGACAGCGGGACGTCCTGCATGTCCACGGTTCTACTTAGAATCTCTGAAATAACTTATTTAGTTGTTTAGCCTCATGAAAGCGCATTTATTTAAAATCTGACAGCTTTATTTATTGTGCTCTTAGTAGAATTATTCCAAATTACCCCTAAGTTCATAATAGAGTCTGTTTATTGTTAGAAATCAATTCAGCTTCAGCTCTGATAAGGCTGTATTTTGGAGGTGCTCATACTTTGTATCTTATAGCTCAACTGAATAAAGCCTTTAAATGTGCGACAATAAGCTACATTTTTTTTCCCTTTTTATCCCCCTTTTTGTCCTTTTACTCTCTTTTTGTTCAGGCTCTTTTTAGTTTCAGGTTTTTTTTTTGTACGCTGCTTTGTGGACCCTCGGCACCAAGGCCGTTTTGTGGACCTCCGGCATCTAAGCCGTTTTGCGGACCCTCGGCACCAGGGCCGTTTTGCGGACCCTCGAAACCAAGGCCGTTTTGTGGACCCTCGAAAACCAAGGCCGTTTTGTGGACCCTCGAAACCAAGGCCGTTTTGTGGACCCTCGGCTTCAAGGCCGTTTTGCGGACCCCAGGCACCAAGGCAGTTTTGTGGACGCTCGGCTCCAGGTCGTTTTGTGGACCTCCAGCATCTAAGCCATTTTGTGGAACCTTGACTCCGGGCCGCTTTGCGGACCCTCGGCACCAAGGCAGTTTTGTGGACGCTCGGCTCCGGGCCGTTTTGCGGACCCTCGACACTGAGGCCGTTTTGTGGACCTCCGGCATTTAAGCCCTTTTGTGGACCCCCGGCACCGGGCCGTTTTGCTGAACCTTGGCACCCACCCTCGTCTCTGGACTCTCGGCTCTCTATCCACCACTCTGGACTCTCGGATTGGACTCTTTTTGTGTTATGCCCGACCCCCCTTTATGTTAATAAATGTGCATTATGGGCCCCGGTTCTAAAACCTGTGGGGATCCTGGGGAAGGCCGTGTGAGATCCTCGGGATGCCCGATTGTAACCCAAATGGTATTAAATAAGAGCTCTGGTTTACATGGATCTCATATTAAGGTTTAAGACGCCGACTGCTGGCCCGCAATATTTCAGCCTAGCTTCGCACAATTCAACTGAGCGTTTTCATTGGCCAATTCTAACGCGTGCTTATGCCCTGAATTTGTACCGTTGCCTAATTGGAAACTAATCTCAGCCTCCTTTCTCTGAGAACGCTCATTTATCCGAGCTACCAAGCAAGCCCGGAGCCAAACTGGTCATTATTTTGAGGAACGAAGAGCACTTGAGAGCGAGATCTAAGCCTGCACATGGCTTCCTCTTTAGAGGAAAGTGTTAATCATGGAGATCCTCGGGCTCTGCGCCTCAGCAGGTAGAAGGTAATGCATGCAATATGTCCACACCTCCACATTACTCTGTCCTCTCAGCCCTGGAATTACATTGTATTAAAGACTGAGTGTCCCAGACTCACTTTATGGTTATAAAGCGCCCAAGTGCTCCATCTGCCCCCACGTTTCCTCCTTCAATTCACTCCTGCCTCCCGCCCCAACGTGTGCAACGATCCCAAACCGTGCTGCCACCTCCCTGCAGATCCCAATCACAACTGTGTACACTTGTGAGGATGTTCCTGTCCGTACCGCTCCTCAGCTCGAAGCACGGTGAAGGACAGGGGAACGAATCTGAAGGCGGGAGGGACCTGACCTGATTTATTGTTATTGCATTTTAATAGAGGCGAGTCCCTGATCTCCTGCCAGGACAGCTCTGGAAAAAGGTTCTGTTGCGTTCTGTTACCATTTCATCACTTATTCATGTCTGGCTCTATACAGACAGCGGGGGTGGGGGGGGGTGAAGGCCCAGACCGCTGGGGGTGCCAACCTAAAAAAGACACCCATTCAGGTCTCTGACGTGCCTTAGTGCTCGCGGTGGCACGACGGAAAATTGATGACGATTTATGATTTAAAGGTGGCCTTCAGACGCCGAGATGCACGACGGAACTGTCTCGGCACGTTACAGCTTCATCTGGCAACGGCTCGGGGACTCGCTGAGGATTGTGCAGAGGAAATACAACGTCCTCGTTGCTGAGTTTAGTACCGAATCGCTTTCGCAAAGTGCACGTCGGCGTACGTTGGCCAAAAAGTCGGGTAGGACTGAGAAAATCCTCACCTTTTCTCTGTGCAGATAACAATAAAGGAAAACAATAAAGGAATGCTGTACCTGCACTTTTAGGACTAATAACTCACCTTACAAACCCGGGACTGCATTCTTTCATTTCATAGTCATACAATAAGAAAATAAGAACAAAAACACCTAATAAATAAAGAACGAAGATATGATAAGATCTCAGAGGTTCCACTGGGTACGAGCATATATAAGTTCAGGGATCTTACCTAAAATTGCAAACTCCATGTCTCTCAGCTCCGAGAAACCCCAAATTAGTATGGGATATGCAAACAAAAGAGCAGTGTCTTACATTTTCTTTGACTTTTATTTCAGGTTTTGAGGAGCAAACATGAGCAGAGGATCTCTAGAAAAAAAAAATACTGAAAATGTTTAAAACGATGTTCCTCGAGGAAAGATTGGCAGGGATTAAGTGTAGATATTTATCTCTATACAGTGATAATATCTTTAAACAATTCAGAATCTGGAGGAATTTCAGTCCTGAAAAGTAAACTGAAGAGCGGTGATCTCTCTGCGCTCCCTCAGAACCGTCGCTTATACATATCTGATAGGAGCACATGGGTAAGGGATTACTTTATCCAACCTTTATCAATTTACATTCACAAATACCACTTAAAACTTTACTGTACAAAAAACAAGCCTCATGTTAACCACGCCCACAAGCTCCGCCCACTTCTCTGGGCTCGGAGGCATCTAGGATGGACCATGAAAATGGGGAATGTGCTCAGACCGGACAGGATTACAGATTATTTTTGTAGGCTCCACACTGTTACGAGGAACAAGTCCAATCATGGTATTATGGTACGGGGTCGGGGTCCGGACCCTTGGTGAAGGTCGTTTTGCATTAATGCAGAAAAGTACAGCAGCAACTAAAACTGCCTTCACGACGACATCTTTTCCAGGAACGTCCATGCATTTTTACACAAGACAACACAAAACCACATGCTGCACACATTATAAAGGTATGGCTGTGAAAGAAGAGGGTACGAGCGCTGGACTGGGCCGCCTACAGTCCTGACCTGTAACCCAATAGAGATTGGGTGGGGAATTTAGAAACTGAAAATGGTAATGGCGATCGTCTAAAGTACACACAATAGCACCTGAAACTCTAAATCACTTGGTATAAACTGTATTGAAACGTATTTAAGTGCAGCAAGGAATGGCAACTTTACAAAATGGATATAATTGGGTATAAATATAGGCGTCTAAATGCTATTCTGTACCATTGGTGTGATTTAGAGCCATTAAAATGGTCAATTCTATTTTATAAAGTAAAGAAAAAGCACTGAATTGCTCTTCAGAGCTCAGTATATGGTTCTAGGCACCTATAAAGAATAGCCTGACATCACGATCCCTCTTAGACGTCGCCCCGCCGATGCAGTTTAACAATGCAGGCAGTGGCTGCAGCAGCTGGATGACTCGGCTCGAGCCAATAAATCAGCTTATTGATAAAGGGAGTTTATTTCTGCAGATGGATTTGGCTTCTGGTGTCTCTGCTTTTGAAGAGAAACTGGACCGAGTGTCGAAACCTGAAACTGGCATCCCATTTTTATTAAAAGGCACAGACGTTATATCCATAAAGCAGGCGGACGCTTTAAATGAACTCTATATGTTTGCTTTTAGCAGGACAGGAACGCTGGCGCGTGATGAGGCGAAACAAATTGAAACACTTCGCTCTCTATTACAAAACAAACGCGCTTGTGTTTCAGAGTAATGAGAAACTAAACAGAGATGCACCTTTTTGTTCTGTGTTTTCCCCCGGGGATAAGAGCTACTCTAAAGAAATTGGTTGTACAAATAGATTCTGCTATTAACTGAAGCGCGGGACAGGAAAAGGTACAGTCGTGTCCGCCAGATGTGCAAGAGGAGACCATACCCACTCTCATAGCATCCTTATACGTTTTATATGCAACCTATGTCATTAGATATCACAGAGACTGATGGGAAACCCCGTTCGTTATGATGTCATAAGAGGTCTACGTTGAATGGTTGCATTTTGGGTTAAACCAACAATTTCTCAAATTTAATAGAGGGATTTACAAACATTTACATTTATGTTATTTAGCAGACGCCCTTATCCAGAGCGACTTACAACTCCTACAGTCTTACAATCCAAGCAATTGTGGGATAAGGGCCTTGCTCAGGGACACAACTGTGGCAGAAGTGGGATTTGAACCCTGGACCTTCTGGTCACTCTTACACTGTACAATCCAGACCCAACACTTGGCTGCTTGGCATTGCTTGGGCTTGAACCCTGAACCTTCTGGTTCGTAGCACAGCACCATGTAAGCTAAAATCGATATGAACAAACCTAAAAGCACTTTTTCAAGCCAACTCTGCATTGACACCTCTGACCAGAGAGGGCAGCAGAGGGCTACAGTGCATATTGTTTTTTTATGCTTGTAAATACCAAGTTTCCCAGAATGTCATGCGGACTTATTCTCAGCCTCTGACACCTCTTACACCTCTTACACCTGTAGGGCGGCCAAGTTAATACCAAGTATGCGCAGTTCGGACTTTTTAGACTAGTTTGACTCGCAATTTCACAATCCCGAGGACAGGAGGACGAGGGACGATCATCAGAATAAAATAATAATAAAAAATAATACTTTTGATTTATATAGCGCCTTTCAGGGTACCCAAGGTCGCTTTACAACAAATAATAAACAAAAAGGAAACGAGAGAGAGAGATAGAGAGAGATAGCGAGACTTTCTTGGATGATACCTTTTCTAAAAGACATTTCCTGATCAAGCTGGGGAGGTCACACTTTCCACTGTAGCCAACAGATGCTGTGTTTTTCCAGATCTTTTACAAACTGCATACAGTGTTTTTGTATTTTGTGGTTATCTAACAATAAAGCAACTGAGAAATAACGTCAGAGGTCATTACACCTACATAACAATAGCATATCTAATATAATGGTGGCCTCAGACTTTCGTACAGTATGGTGAGTTTACAAAGTTTGTCCAAGACATGTGCATAACCGCACTGAACAGCTGTTAAATCACATTGATATTTTCTGACCTCCAGAAAGAATGAAACAAGCGAATAATGTATTTGCAGAAATCAACCGAGACAGGTGTGAATCACGACCTGACATTTAGCTGAAGACACACCACACGCTAACCTTTCCTCAAATTTCATTAGACTGCCGGGCAGACATAATCAATCGATTGGAAATTTACTAAACTAGCAGTGCTATCGAACCAGCGGCTTTAGTCTTCCTTAGTTCTGAGAGTATTCCTCGAAATGGAAGGACACTAAGATCTATTATCTCATTTCCTGTTCACTTCATTTACTCACACTGTGGTGACCCCGTGTACCTCATTCAGATAATAACACATAAGAAACTTCCAACTAGACCTTAAAAAGATCCAACTAGACCTTAGAAGGTAAAAAGATCCAAAACGTGGTTCCAAAAAGCAGTATAGACTTACATAAAGTCAATCATCCACATTTACATTGGTCAATTTTACAGATTCTATTATCCAGAGTGACTTATCCAGAACTGATCGTATATTACAGGGTTCAATCAATGCAATTGTCAGTTAAGGGACTTGAACTAAAGCACAACAATGGAGGCTTGACAGTGGAGGAGTTTGATCCCTGCACCTGCCGTAACATAATCCAGTACCTTAACTGCTGATATGTCTTTAATATCTCAGTCTTAAGATCTAAAATCCGTTAGGCCAGACTTTTTTAATTTCTTGTTCCTCTGATGTTCCTACTTAAGAATCTACTGGGGAGGGAGAAAAAAAATACAAATAAATCTTTATTTTTCAGCACTTTTCAATTTTTTGAGGACTATGTGGAATCAATACGAGGAAGGAGGAAGAAATAAAAATATTTTTTTATTTTAAAAAAAAATTATTTAACTTACAATTAAATTAAAGTGAATCTGGAAAAAACATTAAATGAACAGAAGAAAACTGTTGGCTCTCCATCGGAGGGTGGAAAAAGCTAAAAAAAAATGTTTTTTTAATTTTTATTTTAACCATTGGTGCTGCGGCGGATATGAGAAATATATATTTTTTTTTTAATTGTTTTTTTTTTGTATTCTTCAAATATGATCGTCGGCAGATCCGCGAAACAAGCAATAAAAAAAGTCTGGCCTTAATAACCTGTACGTGAGCTAAAGAGACGGTCCCCCAAATGAGGATCATGAACCCTGGAGAATGTAAAAAGATTCTAGAATGATGTGGCTCAGATTTAGTTCCTCTATATCTTCAGTTTTATGAAGTTATCCTGGAAACTTGGTACTTAAAGCAACAATGTCCTCAAGTGGTTGTTATAAACCAACAAAAAGATTTCAGTTATATAGCAGCGCTCTCGTTTTCAGTGGAAGTTTTTCACTTGAACCTAATTCATTAATTTTCCATAAAGTTTTCTTCATTTTTTTTTCACCACAAAGACCAATAATTCTGACCTGACAGCGCTGCGTTGCTTTGGATCTCTTAATCTGAATTGTTCCCGACCATTTGCTGCACTTTGCATCATTGTAATGTTTCCATCTTCAAATGCTTAATTCAATCATTTAGTTTGATCAGTTAACGTTCATTGCTTTAGTCGGCTCCGTGTCCTCCACGTCTCATTAAAACTCAGGGCATGTGAGGCACGCCTGTGACTCAGGGATTCAGAAAATGCGATTTCCTCTCTCCACTCGCTCTCCGATCCTGCAAAGAAAAACAAATCAAGTAAATACGGTAAACAAAGAAGCAGATTAGCATCTCTCTCACGGGTCTGTCTCGCTGTGCCATGGAGACACACGGCCTCTGATAGAAGATAAATCCAGAGGAGATGGCAGAGAGAAAACGCACAGTGCTCCAAATGCTTAAGACTGACTTAAGTATTTTATTGGGGTCAAAATGACAAACTCTTGTCTGTACACACATCCCACACTCTGGAGGACAAGACAGTATGGAGATGTTTTATCTTCAGAAATATTGGCTAAGAGTAGACAGTGTGTGGGATTTGGGTTTTGGATCTTTAATATATAATCAGGTGAATGAGTTTTACGCTCTGCCATTTTAATAGGTACACCTACTTGTTTCTACACTCATTGTGCATTGTATCAGGTCCACTTACCATATAGAAGCTTTTTTAATTCTGTAGTCCATCTGTTTCTCAGCATACTTTCTGTATCCTCTTAACTCTGTTCTTTAATGGTCAGGACCCCCACAGGACCAGTACAGATCAGGTCAGGAAAGACCAGCTATTTGGGTGGTGGATCATTTGCACCACTACTATTACTACTGACACTGATGTGGTGGTGTGTTGGTGTGTGTTGTGCTGATTCCATTGGATCGGATACAGCAGTGCTGCTGGAGGTCACTCACTGTGCACTCTTATAGGCATCTACATTATTCATTCAGCTTGTAGATAAGTAAAAATAGTAGTCCACCACTATATAGTACACTGTGCTGGTCCTGTGGGGGTCCTGACCATTAGAGAACAGAGCAGTACTGAGAATGATCCACCACCCAAATAGTACCTGATCTGTACTGGTCCTGTGAACAGGTTAAAGGGGGCGAACACAGAATGTAGAGTAACAGATGGACTACAATTGTAATTGTAGAACTACAAAGTCCTTCTATAACAGGCTATGAGTGTAGAAACCTAAGGTGTACCTAATAAAGTGGCCAGTAAGTATATTGTATTTTACTCAAATGCTGTTTGTTGCACTTCACATCATGCTCATGAATGTTCCCTTTGATTAACCAGATCATGCCGAGGTAACAGGACATAAGAGCATGTCCACTTTACGCTCACTTTGATCCATATAGTGAATCTGCAGTAAACTGTTGCAATGTCGATATCTCTAGGCACCCCTGTTGCCTTGTACATTCCAAAGACATGCGTTAGGTTAACTGGTTACTCTAAATTGACCCAGTGTGAGTGGGGGCCCATGTCAGGTCATGTCAGACCCTACACTGAGATAAACGCTAGATTCAGGACCTCCACTATTCACATCACATCACCACCTTCTGTTCTCTTCATAAATCAAGTAGCTGTAGCGGTGTTCAGGTTACACCAGGAGGATTCAGAATTAGGTTTCATACAGTGAGTCCTCGGATCAGGTCTCATAAGTCCCGCTCGAATTTATAAGGTCATAACAAATCTATATAACTTAGAGAGAAAATAAGCCTCTCATATTACTGCTCTCACCTTCAGAGAGACGGTGATCATAAGGGTCAGGGTTTTAGAAATATCATCCAGCTTTAAATCAACTCACAGAGAGAGAGAGAGAGGCAGAGAGAGAGAGAGAGAGAGAGAGAGAGAGAGAGACAGAGAGAGAGAAGATCGG
>JAUZSU010146385.1:0-15008 GCA_034780255.1 Parotocinclus maculicauda | reverse complement strand
GACCAGCCGGTTATTAGGACCAAAACGATCACGTCCCGATGTGGTCCCATTAACCGGAATCGACTGTATATATAATGTGTTGTATAGTTTAACATAGAGCTGTGCTAAACATTCACATGTGCTAAAATTGCATTAAACTATTCACACTGCTTTTTTACCTACCTGCTCAACATTCCATTGCTGTAAATTGGTACTGGGTGTCATGTATCGGAGTAATTCTACAAGTACGACCCGATACTGGTTTCGGTGAATCTTAAATCATCACAAACACATACACAAATAACAGGTAACAGGTATTCGAGAAAACTTGAGATTTAAGGATTGAGATTTAAAATCCCATAAAAATGCTCACAGTGACAAAGTGTTTGGTTTCTTTGTATGAATCTGTAATTGGAGTTAAATTTACAAGGTTGAATAACCAAAATAAAAACATCTACATACACAATCAAATTAAACAGATAAGAACTATTACTGTCTAGGTTCAATGGTAACAAACATAACAACCATTTAACAGTATATATACTCATAGTTACATGGTAAACTTAAGTGTACTTACTGTCTGAGGGAAGCAAAAGCTGTTCATACACTGTCCATGAAAACTCTACATCAAGAGAAAGACCAAACAGTTTTTAAAGCCAGCATGCTGCTTGAACTCTTCTTCATTACTATTTTATGGGGTGTAAAGAACATTTTAGGAACTCACCCTCTAGAGGGCTGTATATGTAAAAACACCCCCAGGTGTGATGTACTCAGTGAGTCAGGGTTTAGTAAGCGGTTCATGGGTTTGGCTGGTATCCATTTTCCAATCAGACCCAGATTATGCTTTTAGTGTTCAGTAAAAGTGCAAAGTGATTATTTTATAGCCCCTTATGGATTATGGACCCAAGCGTGGCAATACCGCACTGCGGCAGCTTGGCATAGGTGGGGATTTAACCCTGGAAATTCTGGTCCACATTCCAGTACTTTAAACTCCCGCAGTCAGTGATCATAAGTAATTCTACGCTCAAAGTGCTCCACCTTACTGGTATCTGTGCAGCAGTCAGTAGAATATGGAAAATGATGATTATTCCTCTGATGAGGAACTTAAGACAGTGCAAGAAGGAGCCATTGTAAAGGAGTTGTGATACTTAATGTCTTCAGATCAGATATCCAAACAAAATATTCATGATTTCTGTGAAAAGTCTCTGTGAAGAATACTATGTGGTAGCTCTATGCGATCTGGTAACATATGACGAGCTGAGATATTTGGTAGGTGCTCTTCCTATTACATTTTCACAAAGTTTCTTAGTTGTGAAATAAAACTTCCTATTTCAATCATTAACCACTGGTAACCAAGAATGGCACAGTGAGTTTGCACATTCTCCGCAAACCATGCTCATGGTCTTGCAACCCTGAATTGGATTAAACTTATATAGAAAATTAATGAATCAACAAATGAATTAATGCAAGGGTGATTCCAAACTATTTGTCTAAATAACTATTTAAAATTGAATGAACTATTTCTAAAATTGACTTTTTACTGCCCTGGTATTAGAGGGACACAGCAGCATTTTACTGGGTCACGTGCCTTACGTGCCTCAGTAAATTTGGTGTGATGAGACCCCTGAATGAATGAATAATTCAATGACTGCAATTGTGCAAATGTCCAGGCACTAAAAAAGTATATCTGGGTTAAGAATACAGGATGTATGTAGTTGTATCAGTGTGAGCTTCTGCACTGTGGGACTGTGGTAGCCTAGTGGTTAAGGTACTGGACTATGGAACAGAAAAGGGTTCCAGGGTTCAAATCCCATCTCTGCCACAGTCCCTGAGCAAGGCCCTTAACCCACAATTTCTTATATTGTAAGATACATATAATGCACAATTATACAGGTACTTCAATTAAGAAAGACACAAAAATAGTGGATTCTCTATCAGTCCTACACCAACGTCGCTACGCAAATGAAAGATTTCAGTTTTTTATTTTTTAATTAATTCTTTTTAAGACGTCTAAGAACAGTTTTTTTTCCTCGTTGTGAATTACTAAGTAAAGACTGACGAGCAGAAATGGCAATCTTATCTACGTAAAATTAAAAACACAACACCACAATAAACACTAGGTCAAATTACACTGCTCAAAAACACTTTTTTAACAGAGTATACAGTAGCATCAACTCAATTCAACGTCTGGGATATTGGTCTGCTCAGTAAAGTTGGGCTGTGTCGTTAATCAGCTTCAGCTGCTTTGGTGCTAATTAAATTAACAACATGTGCAATAGAAGCAACCATGAGACTACCCCATTACAGGAATGGTTTAATAGGTGGAGCTCATTGACATTTTGACCGCTGCCTCACAGCAAGAAGGTCCCAAGGTAGAGCAGCCTGGGTCCTCCCCGTGTCTGTGGGGGGTTTTACTCCGGGTACTCCAGTTTCCTCCCACAGTTCAAAGACATGCATGTTAGGTTAATTGGTGTATTCAAAAGTGGCCTTTAGTGTGTGACTGCCATACAATGAATTGGCACTTGAGACTGTCCAGGAGCTCAATGATGCCCTAGTTCAGATCTGGGAGGAGATTTCCCTAGGACACCATCCATCGTTTTCATTAGGACCATGCCTCAACATTTTCAGGCATGCATGTGGAGGCACAACTAATGAGTACTATTTGAGTTGCTGCAGTGGAACTTGGATTTTACAATGGATTTTCAGGGTGTCTTTGAAGGTAAAGTGATCATTTTTATTTCCATCAAACGATGTAGTCTTTTCATTAATAAAAAATTTTTTCTAATGAGATCTGATGTGTTTTTAAAGTGTTCCTTTATTTATTTATTTTTTAGCAGTTTGCATGGATCTGAATGTTTTCTAAATCCTTTAGATGCACTTTATAGGTATAGAATTACAGATGACTGTTGTTACACACATGACCATATAGTCATATATATGGCCTTCTCAGTACAGCAGTAACATGGTAGTTAGTCTTGTGCAGGTATGAGCGTGTCAGATGCAGCAGTGTTACTTCCTTTCTAACACAATATACACTTACAAGCCACATTATTAGATATAACTGTCATTTTATGTAATTGTAGAAAACTAGAGGTTAAGGTACTGGACCATTTCAGGGTTCAATCCCACTGCTGCCAGTTTTGCCTCCTGAGCATGGCCCATAATTTCTATAGCATTTTTACAATGGAGTACTGTCTCAAAGTAGCTAATGTAGATACAAATTGTGTAAAACAGCACTTGAAGGCAGCAAATGCTAAGGATTCAGTAACATCATAACATGCTCTTTGTGAAATCTGGATGAGATTACATGAATCATCAGATTGTGGAGACCTTACCAGTTTGCTTATATACTGTCAAAAGGAACATACCAAATACTAATACATGAATTAACTTTTCAGTCAAATTGTTATGCTTATTATGTGATTAGTCTTTTGTTTAAAAAAAAAATATTGTATTACATTTTTTAAACACGCAAAGAAGTTTGGCACCCATTGTATTTCCAACCACCCACATAAGTTACAGTTTTTCAAAACTTTTTTAATAGATTGTTGCAATTAGTATGTGTAAGGAAGGGTGTGATCAAACAGATGGTGTCTTTAATCATTCAAGTATACGCAAGACACTTTAGAGGGCAAAACAACTCTTTGGCTCAGAAACCCATAACACATAGAAGAAAAACTTTGTTCGCCCTTATTAAACCCAAATGCTTTACGATACCCATAAAGTAAACGCTGTAACATTTAATGGTAGTCAGAAACCTGTGCCATCGTGTATCATCAAAAATTTCAATTTGATATGCATGTCATAAGCTCTCATGTCCCAAAATATTCCAAGGGCATCAAACTGCCAGATAGTTCTGTAGGTTTTAACCTCATTATGCACTTTCATATGTAAGTGTGAGAACACGGGAAGAAATTGTTGTATTTTTTCTAACCCTACCGTGCTTAATATCACTAAATCGCTTAAAGAATAATTTTTTTCCCCAAAGGGGCACAGATTGGAACCTGGTCTCTCATTCCAAAAATATTATTAATAAATTATTCAAACCATTGTATTCAAAATAACAAAAAACACAGATTTTCAGAAGAATTAATATTTTTTAAATACTGATTTTAAAATATAATTAAATATGATACAAATAGTCCAAGATTGACTATAAGCTATGACAAGGTTCAAACTAGATGCTACAACTTACCAGAAGAGACTGTCCACTAAAAACTAATGTGAGGTATGTTAGGTCTGGTTTGACGGCTGTAGTTGTGACACACAATATGTCGTGGCAATCAGTCAGTCTGGACCTCAAGCAATGTGCTGGAGAGCCACTAATAATGAATTCTTAAGAGTGATGCCACAGGTCATATTTAGCCCAAGGGTCGGAATTTGTACCCCTCTGTGGTATGGGGTTGGGTTAGTGGCCTTACTTCTGTGATGGCAGAAATAATGAAAAAAAGTACATTGAGATTTTAGAGCAACATATGCTACCTTCAAGACCACATATTTTCCAATGACGTCCATGCATTTTCAATTTATTTCAATTAATTTGACCAGACAAAACATGAAACCTCTTGCAATGAAATAAAAGTCAAAGTAAATATAAGAAACGCTGAGTATTTTTTAAATATAATTTGGGAATGTTATTGAGACAGTGCTAGTAGTAACAGGACAAGTAAAAGACCCAGACATATCGTTAAGTGATTATTATTGTCTTTCTTGTCACTTCAGACAAACACACTTCTAACCCAGACATCCAGACTACATTTCATCTCTTTCTCCATATAAATTTTGCCTGCATTAAAATGGGAAACACTTTGCATTTCAATGAAAAAGCTGTTCAGAAGCCATGCCTTGATGTGCAGTTTCAAAGTGATTAATGCGCTTCTGTATTTGCATCCCATTCTCTCATGATTTTGACTGAAGATCTTTCTGTCCAACTGCGATCCTGCTTTTTAATTAGCATTGTGTTGCATGTTTAAAAATGGTGTGAAAAGAATCACTTGCTCTTTTGTTTTTAGAGGCAAGCCCCCAGTGCTATTATGCATGTTTGAGACCTTTGAACATTTTTCTCGCACTAAATTCCAGTGTAACTGTGCTAACACCCAACTGTGAAGAACAGGGTTCTAAATATTTAATGCCTCAGTGCTTACACTTTTACTGACAAGATCTGCAACATCAAAAATGGAATAAGGGGATCATTTCATACTCTGTACATGCCTGATATAGTGGAACAAATGCCTTTCTTGCATTTTATTGGTCAAGCAACAACTTGCCTATCAAGCACCTGTTGGACTTATTACTCATGGTTACTGATCTGAATTAGGTACGTGCACCTCTAAGCACCTTTCATTTCAAGAGTCACAGCCTGGAAATTGGCTCCCATTAGGGGTTTACCACCGCGGAACACCACAAATTAGATTGGGCAAAGGTTTTTAGCTGTAAACTGACACAGTCCTTCCTATTTATCTGAACACCCCTAGTACCTTGGATGCTTTTATTTCTATAAACCTGCCACCACTTGACCATCAGGCTCCACATTTCAATTTGAATAATTTAGCAGACGTCCTTATCCAGAGTGACTTACAAAAGTTCTTTAAGATATTCCAAACAAGAATTCACTTATGAACTGTTATGGTTGTGTTTTTATTTTTTTTTAGATAGACACCTCAACCAGGATTGAACCCAAGAGTCAATTAATTGATTGATTTATATGATAGGATGCATTAATTCCAGCACAAATTACTGGGTGTTGAAACCTGATAGGCCTATGTGGAAATAATTACAGTAATTATTTCATGCTTAATCCCCTAACTCACAATTATATAAGACATTATAGGTATCAAATTATTTATTTGACTTCTTAACGTCACTTATCGGCATCAGTGGCCATCCAGCAAAACGCACAAGGTTAGATCCATACACAAGTTTATTCCAAGACCAGTCATACATACACAAGTCAATGACGATTTAGAGACACCAATTCACCTAACACACGTCTTTGGACTGTGGGAGGAAACCGGAGTACCCGGAGTAAACCCACGCAGACATGCAGACTCCACACAGCCGCTCCACCCTGGGATTGAACCCGGGACCTTCTTGTTGTGAGGCAGCTGTGCTACCCACCAAGCCACCATGCTGACCTTATAGGTATCAAATTGCAACTGTTCTAAATAATAACTATGCATGTTTGTCCTACACTGGCAATTAATCCATTCCCTTTCCAAGGAGTATTTTAAAAACAAGACAATGCCTATTAATTAAGCTAAAACACTGTTACATAACCTGTTGCATTACCTGTAGCTTCCGTCCACATGGGGTCGTGGGCCATCCGGTGCCAACTCTGGGTGCAAGAGCAGGAAGAAACCCCTTGACGGTGCGCCAATACAGGGCGCACACACACTAAGCACTTTAGATACACCAATTAACCTAACACAGGTCTTTGGACTGTGGGAGGAAACTAGAGTACCTGAAGTAAACCCACACAGACATGGGGACGTGCAGACTCCACACAGAAAGGACCCAGTCTGAGATTGAACCCGGGACCTTCTTGTTGTGAGGCAGCTTTATTTTTATTTAATACAACATATACAAATCTGATAAACAACACCGTAAGCTTATACTCTCCAAATATGTGAACCTATAGCCTGCCCTTGTCTTTATTATCTCACCAAACAATCATCATAATCATGGCCTGAAACCACATTCATAAAGTCATGAAGTACTTTTGTTTAAGGTGGTGCTTAAAGGTTTGTTTACCCTTTTGGACCTCACAAATCCAGTACGATTATGTACAAATTATGTACAAGACCTCTTTCATTGTCCAAAGTTAAGGTTCACAAGTGGGTTTTTTTGGTGTCTCCATCAGGAAAACACTAAATAAAAATCGGGTGCATGGCAGGGATGCAAAGAGAAAGCCAAAAACATTGATGTCCATCACATGGTACGTGGACAATTCAGAAAGATACTGGAAAAACATTTTGTGCACAGATTTTGGTTTAAACGAGAAGCTTTGTGTCTTGAAAAAGAAAAAAGAAATATGTTGCATTCCAGCATAAGAACCTTATCCCATCTGTGAAATATGGTGGTTCTGGTAACAAGGTTATTGCCTGTTTTGCTTCTGGGTCTGAACATCTTGAGAACATCTTGCAGCCATGATTGGGCCAAGGAATACTGAACTATAGTAACAAATTCTAAAGGACATCTGTCATACAGTAGGTAACAATCCCTAAGCATACAGTTTGCTTTACCAAATAGTTAAAGAATAATATGTTAATGTTCTGGAATGGCCAAGTGACTGTAATCCAATACAAATGTTATGGAAGAAATTTATGTGAAGACACATACCAACATCCCAGAGATGATGCTGTTCAGGATGGAGGAATAAGCTAAAAGTCTTTCGGGAGGACTGATCAACAGGTACCATACTTTTTTAGATACTTTTGTGAAAATCTGATGATGTTTTATATCATATTTATGCAAAAACACAGAACATTCTTGTTTTCAAAAAGCTTTTTTAAGCACCACTGTATATGGTTTACATATAAGCAATAATGGGACTGGATTAACATTTTCAAGACTATTACAAGTTTTTAGAGGAATCTGAACAGAAATGTTCGTTTGCAAGGTTTTATAAACCTAAATTACACGTATGAGCCAAATCATTATGACCACCTGGTCTGCATCAACAAACGCACGAAGCAGAACACTACAGCCCAAGACAACACTTGCTAGGTATCACTGCTGATGGGGAGCACCCCACGAGACTGACTGCTTCAAATGGTCAAATACAGGTAACAATTATTAATTCTTTGCCTAAAAAAATTGTATCCCAATGAAATTTCAGACAATATTCTTGTTACCATGCATTGGTTATCTTATTTTATATTAACAAACATTTTCTTTATATACAGGATGTCTATAAAGTCCATTCCCATTTGAATTAACTGTTTTCAGATTCATATAAAGCACAAGGAGTCCAGGTTGTAACCAAACTACATCGATTTAATGTCAGCCCCATGGGTGATGAAAAAACATCAACATTTATTAATGTTAACTTACTGTATCACTTTACAGGGGCTGCGGTAGCCTAGCGGATAAGGTATTGAACTCTGGATCTGATGGTCCAGGGTTCAAATCCCACCTCTACCAAGCTGCCACAGTTGGGCCTTTGAGCAAGACCCTTAACCCACCATTGCTTGGATTGTAAGACTGTAGCAGTTGTAAGTCGCTCTGGATAATGGTGCCTGCTAAATGCCATAAATGTAAATGTATAGACAACACTGCAAATGTAAAATGATTTCCACTTAAATTAAACGGATATATCAATGGTTTCTGTCTCTTTATCTAAAACTATACATAAATGCATCAGAGATACCAATTAAATCACCTGTGGAACATTACCATCTACAATCCACCTCTAATGCCATCACATTTTTAATTGATGGAAATGTACAATAATTATAGAAAATAGAGTAACGCACTTTTACGGCCTTGTTTAGGGGAAAGCCATAAACTGTACTGTCAACTATGCATTTATAATTTTTTAAAACCAAGTTATGTGACTAATAGGGTGACGCAATAGATGCCGTTATTTGAAAAGTCAAATTAAGTACATTTTCTAAAAATACTTTAATTTGACAACTAAATACGAGACATTTCAGATATATATACACATATACATAAAGGAACGTTTAGAGCAAACATTAGAGGAAGCGATTACATTAAACTAAAAAAACAAGCTCTCGAATCCATCAGCACACACTGTACTCGGTTTCAAAGTCCTTGCAGTTTGCTGTGTAAAGAAAATAATGATTTATTGAGCTGTGGTTCAAAATACGAAGCTGTGAATGTAATACTTTTAAGCAGAAAATAAAATGATTAAAGTTGGATACCTGTCCTCCACTGATTTGTTTGATGGATAGTAGACCTTGAATGAAAAGCCACTTCGTGGAAAGGAGCCCTGTGTAAGTACAGCATTCAGTCATTCAGTCCCATCATATCAGGCTGCTTTATTAATCATCAATAGTTTAAATTAAAGTAGGGCTAAATTCATCCATCATCCATCAGCAGAAGTCCATTAAAAAGAAGAAACAGAGAGTTTGGTACCGGATTGATGCACAAGCAGTCTGAGCTGGAGATACTGAAGGGGTCATATTTATCAGCGAAGATAATGACATCAGGTACAGGGTAGACACGTAAAGCATAGTCGTACGCCCAGTACACAGGACTGACATAAAGGGGAAGGGGAGTCAAGTGGGCCTGAGACAAGATGGTCTTCACAAACTGCAGGAAAAATAAAAGTTATAAAAAGCACGTAGCATTGCGCTGTTTAAATGCTGTTATAAGCAGGACAGATTATTTTTTATTATTATCAGGCATTTTACTTTAACTGCAAAATGTCACAACTGGAACAGATCAGGTAACTATATTAGTCCTTAGAACCTCCTTGTTTCCACAGTACCTGTCCATTTTATCCGTCCACTTACCATATAGAAGCACTTTGTAATTCGACTATTTCAAACTGTAGTCCATTTGTTTCTCTACATACTTAGTTAGACCACCTTACTCTAACACTGACCTGGTGATGGTGTGTTACTGTGGGTTGTGTTGGCATGAGTGGATCAAATACAGCAGTGCTGCTGGAGTTTTTAAACACTGTGTTCACTCACTGTGTACTCTATTAGAAACATTCATTCAGGCACCATCCACAAAATATTCGAGTGTTGGATGACATGCTCAACAAAAACAATTTTATTTGCTGCAACTTCTAAGCCTCTTGAACGACCGGATGCTGCCGTCGATTTTTACCCTGCTTATATAGCCATGAAATACAGACTTTTAAAACTGTTTAATAAGCAGTCTTCCAATTAGTTAAACCGATGACATTTTTTTTTTTTTTTTGCATATTCAGTTTGTCTTTTTGCACATTAATGATCTTTTTGTGTATTCAGCATATCTAAATAATGTTACATTATTGCTATAAGAGTTTGAGTAAAAAACAGATGATTAGAGGAAAAAGATGTGATTTTGGATTCAGCACACTAAAATACACAAAGATTACGTTATTTTGTAGTCAGCAAAATTGATGTAGGCCTGTGTATTCAATATAATATCTTTATTATAATATCTTATAATATATAATATCAGTTTGCAGGTGATGGCATGAATGGGCCTGTTATAATTAATGCATTTATAAAACATTTCTGAGATACTGAAATCTATAAATCACATTAATTGACAAACAAACCTCACAAGAAGGAGTTGTTGAAATGGCATTTTTTGAATATACAAACAATTTATGAATTTTAGATGAAGATATGACAATTTATGACATCTTAAAAATGGTTTACATTTCAACTGCATGTTATTATTTTGCTTTTAAAAATAAAATGTTCTTGTTTCAAATACACCATGCAATAATTTCACAAAGATGATCGGACAGAACTAAAACAGCTACTTCTAGTACCACTCAACTCCTGTTTATAGCGTGTTCATAAAGGATTTCGTTGAAACATGGTTGTCATAAATGTATAAATAATCTAAACATTCTGTGGAAAGATGAAAGAACGGATTCTACTCAATTTACCACAACAAACACAAGCTGATCTTGTAACTAATGTATTCAGTGCCATCTAGCAACTATTGTCTGAGGTCCTAGTCTGAAGACTTGGGTTCAATTTGACTGTTTTGGTGGTGCTTTAAGTAGGCAAACGCAGTTCATGAAGCAGAACATTTTAAAATACTGTTACCATTTTCAAATACCATCATACCGACCATTCCTATTCCTGACCATAAGAGAACAGAGTAAACATACTGTATGTAAAGATACAGATTCTGTAATTGTAGAAATAGAACGTGCAACTGCTAAAATGGACCATGAGTGTAGAAACAATGATCTGTACCTAATAAACTGATCGCTGATTTGTCCTGCACTTTGATTTTAACCTCCATTCTCTGACATACTTAGCCTCTCTCAGTAGTTGAATGCATTTTTTTTTACTATTCAGCCATCAACAGTAAAGTACTAAAAACCAAAAAAAGTTGCCATAGGGATTAATGTAAACTGAATTAATATGTTCCAGACTCCCAAAAAATCCACACTGAATAAGGCATTATATGCATTCATGGAATTTTGCACGTGCTCCCTGATCTATGATCATACGTTCCGACAAACACATAAGTAATTATGTATTATAACTGGATCATGAACCAAGGAGTTTAATGTAGAATAAAATAGAATAAAGCAAAATGCTTTTACTGCTCAGCTATTAACAGCCTGGAAGCCCAGTATATGCAGGAGAGTATGGTACTATGCAATGGTTCTTCCCGTTTTCCTTTTGGTTGGGTGTTTTCACTGAGGACCTTTAGAACCCATGGTGACTTATTTGCACCAAAATACCATACTGTAGAAAGTCACTAGAAACACAGGTGAGCATTATTGTGATACTAAATTAATGATGATGATGATGATCTGATGCCTAAAGTGAATCACGTGACTCAACTCATACAAGCGTGTCTGAACTCATAACTATGCTGAGTGCTGAACAAGCGACAAATTTTTCCCCTCTGTGCCGAGAACCAAAATTTACCAGTTCTGAAGTGGCTGAGAACCGAGGTACCACTGCAAAACATTCTGCAAAAAATTCTGTACTCCCAATTTTGTCAATACAGCTTGCCAAATGCTCTCACACAAAATCTGCAATAACAAACTGTACAAAGAAAACAGATATGCTGACTTGCCCCTTAATTGTCAGGACAACATTTCACTTGTCTTTAATAAGAAGGTCTAAAAGGATCTCAGTAGCAATATTCTGTCCTACACCTGACTTTAAAAGTGCTTTCTCCATGCCAAAATAGAGTGTAGGTTTCCACTGGTTTGTTAGTACACATTCAATTGAAATGACACTAGAACTCTGTTATTCAAAATTATTTACATAGCCCTATGATTCAGTTTAAATGTCTTTTTATTTGATAAGTGCTACACTAGAAATTATTTTGTGCTGCATTCTGTGCTGCATATAGTACTGTAAATAGGGAGTAAAAAGTCATTTTAGATTTAGTCCTATTGCATTTTCTCTTTTGGTTATGCAAAGGTGCTCAGCTCACAGGTCCTGGAGCTCGGTTTAAAATGCTCTGACAAAAAAGCATTTGTGTATTACAATTCTGCTACTAATTACACTGCAAATAGAATCAGCGTTAGATGTTATTATGTTTAAGGAACGATTAAATCATTCTAAGTGAGTTAAGGTACTGTCATGCTGAGCAAAAGGGACTCACATGGTTAGGGATGTCAAGGTTGCTGCTGGGCAGTCTCACACAGTTTCTACACATTTTGTTGACCAGGTCCTCCCGGATCACCATTATTTCTTGACTGCAGTACTGAATTCTGAAACATACGGGGAAAAAAACTTTAGGTTAGCATAAACACTCTTCTGAAATATAAAAGCACAAGAGGTCGAGGCATAAATAGAGCAATTAATTAGAATCCTGAATCAGCAAAAAGCTATGACAGTATGGAAAATGCAAGTTTATAAAAACACACTTCTTATATTTACTTTGGCTCTTATTTCAGACAGTATAAAACAGGTCAATTTCAATACTTTTATTATAAATATCCTTTCTACATTTCAGGCCTGCAACAAATAAAAAAAAAAAAGTTTCCCACTGTTCCCGAAGTTCATTCTTTCTCACAACACTTTTAAGACGTTTTAA
Organism: Parotocinclus maculicauda; assembly: GCA_034780255.1. Taxonomy (NCBI): domain Eukaryota; kingdom Metazoa; phylum Chordata; class Actinopteri; order Siluriformes; family Loricariidae; genus Parotocinclus; species Parotocinclus maculicauda. The sequence goes on along the minus strand of JAUZSU010146385.1, from coordinate 2,324 downwards.
CACAAGGGAAAGCAGGTGACTTAGCCTTTCAGCTCCCATTCTTCCTGCAAACACATCTTAAATCATCAACGTTACAGTTTCCGTTTCTCCACCCATTCTCTGTAGGGGTCAGAACTGCAGGCAGGCCAGTACAGTACAGTACATGTACCCTCTTCTTCTGCAGCCATTTCATTGTAATTTGTGCAGCATGTTGTTTTGCATTTTAAAATATTCACCCCTGAAAAAGTTGACATCTTGAAGGCAGCATTTAATGCTCTAAAATCTCAGTGTACTTTTCTGTATAATGATGCCATCACATGAGTGTAAAGCCTTTGCCAAGGGAACTGACCCAACCCAATACCGTGACAGACCGTTGCTTATCAATGTGTTTCTGCCTGGAGACTGGATTATCCTTTTTGTCTCTGAACCGGAGCACAGTGTCCATATCTTCCAAGATCTGGAATACTTTTTCTTGTGACCACAATACACGTTTCCATTGTGCGATGATCCATCTTAAATGTCTTCGTGAGAGAAGTCAAAGCTGCTTCTGGACAGGGATAACATGAGATTTCTTTTTTGTGCCCTTTCCCTTTACACACTAATATTTCTCAAGAGTAATTGAATCGGTTGATATTATCACTACAAAAGGAGAAATAAGGAAGTCTCTTCCAATCATTCTTTGAGGAAAATGTTTTTAAACATTTCAATAATCTTCTCACAATTTTTTTGACAAACCGGAGACCTTCTGGCCATCTTTGCTTCTCAAAAGACTCAACCTTTCATGAATATTGTGTTGTACCAAATCATGATAACAAACATCTGTAGACATCACATGTTTAAAATCACATTATTATTTTGTTGTTCTACCTCATTAGTAGCCCTACATTTCCCATGTTCCCACTTTCTTGGAATTTGTTGCAGACCTAATATGCAGGAATTGATGTATACTGTCACAATAAGTAATTAAAAATTAATTAAATATCCCCTTATTTTTTATTTGTGAGCAGTGTACATTAACAATTAAAATCCCGTAGGCCGGGCAAACTATGATTATAATATTTGACCTATAATATTGGGTTCATACTGTCTGTACTGTAATAACAGTCAATGCATGGGTTTTTTTTATTAGCATTTTCCATAATGTCCCAATTTCTCTGATTTGCAGGTGTAGATTACAGTTAAAGATTCTAAGTATATATGTAATACCTGCATGGGTTTGTGGTGAAGACAGAGAAAGGAACACGCTGCCTAAATTCCTCTGTGATGTGCTCAGCCAACGGAGGCCTAGAAATGCAAATACAACACATAAATTAGTAAACATATTTTGGAGTGTATAACATATAATGTTCCTGTATCCTGCTGTTATAAATGTGTTAAAGGAATGCCAAATCTCAAATGGTCTTCTAAAAGGCATTAGACACCAAATGTGCATTAGACATCTAATGTGCATGGGCATCCAAAAATAACTTCTAAAAACTTCAGTATTGCTATGGAGTTTGTGTCCCCTTGCTGCTACAAGAATCTTTGTCCTTCAGTAAAGCCTTCTAACTTGACCTTGAGACAAGAACATAAGGACAGGTTGTCTGATAGCATTTCAATTCATCTTAAATAACTAAACAATGTCTGATGGAACATGTCAGTGCAAGTTGGCCAATATCGTAATCTACCCGTGCCTTATTTCTAACTATACAAAATTACAAAGCAATGCAGTTTCATTTGTTGGCCTAACTGTCAATACAGTAAGGAAAGAGAAACCCTTACCTGGGTAAAATTGTGCTAGGTCCAGGGTCCTCTGGGCCCAGAACAAACACAAAGCGACTGCTGCAAGAGCAAAAAAAAATGCAGCGCATCACAAATAGTATCAAGTGTAATGTAATGTAAAACACTGCTGAATTAGTATGTGAGTCTGACATACGTTGCTACTGAAAAAAAAATTAAGCAAAGACACTGATTTTAGGTCAGTTTAGTGATAAAACATGTATTTGTGAATCTTACTTGTTGTGGATGTTGGGATGTTCACAAATTAGATCAGCAAGAGCTTTTAAAGAGTCTGAAATATAATATATCTAAATTAAGATCCTGCCATAAAGGCATGAAATAAACCACATAAAAGAGATTCCATTTAATCTCACCTTTAAGGGATTTCACCTGGTTTTTGCCATATGGAGCAGAAGAGAAGTTCCCACATAAGATGAAGCATGTAGGGGGCATCGCCGAATAGCCTGTAAACATCATAAATTATGTACACATAAGGCCAGAGTTTTTTATTTGCTTGTTCCTCGGATGTCCCTACTTAAGAATCTACTGAGGAGGGAGGAAAAAAAATCAAAATAAATCTTTATTTT
>JAUZSU010146384.1:0-26825 GCA_034780255.1 Parotocinclus maculicauda | reverse complement strand
TACCTGCATTCACTGTCATTTAGTTCTGCCCTCGTAAAAATGTGTGTGTGTGTGTGTGTGTGTGTGTGTGTTTATGTGTGTGCTTTAGTCATGTGCGTAAATCAACCATTTTGACTCTGTTTTAATCACGTAATGATAAGTGGCATTGGGTCACAGACTCCCTTGGCTCTCCCCTCTCATTAAGACTAACTTATCTAATTGAATGGACTAATCTGCTAACCAAACAGCCTCGCCCAGAGAGTGTGTGTACATTCTCAGAGTTCAGAAATATCCTGGTCCTGGTCCTGCTCCAGGCCATTTTTTATACTTGTTCTTCCTATTTTGCATAAAGATCATCTTGCCTTTATTTATTCAGACCCTTCACTCACTGAGCAGCTGTCCAACGTGGACAGTGACTGCCAGGGCCTCCACACACACACACACACACACACACTCAGATACACACACACACACACACACACTCAGATACACACACACACAGATACACACACTTCATACATATTCTAAATCACAGCATCTTATCTCTACCTATTTAGTTTGGGCAAAGTGGAGAGCAAATACAGACAGAATCATTGTGCTCCTGGCAGTTTTCTCTCTATATGTCAAGGTGAAATAGTCATTCACTTGCTTTATCTGACCCAAAGCTTCATGGTCTCACCTATATTTTTTATTTCATTTTCATTTATGCCCTCGCCTTTCAGTTTGGACTGATCCAGATAGAGGCTTAAGTAGTTTTATTCTTCTCTCTGCCTGGAGCTGACTTACCACAAGCACTGTATTGTACACCCAGAACTGCTTATTCTAACAAAATGTTATAATTTGTAACATTTTCACATTTTTAGTTTGCCTTTCATTTGAAATCCCTTTAGGTATTGTTAGTTTTAGACAGATAGTGTTAGTTTATGTTTAATATTAGATTTATAGTGTTATAGATTTATAAAATTATGTACTTTTTTTTTCATTTAGAACATCTGCCTAAATGTGAGACAGTAATACCATGGATTCATGGTAAATTTAGGAAGTCTAAAGGAACTTATATCTCAATTTATATTTTTATATTTAGCATTTCAGCATTTCTGGCGATAAGAGTGAATGGTGCATGCATGAACCAAAGGTATTTCTGATAATGTGAATGCGTCACAAGTTTGACATTTGTGGTGCACTTGGCTGGATCCCGCAAAGAAAGAGCATAAAAAATTTTAGATATTTGTAGGTATAGACAAGGTGCTGCGAAGTCCAGGGTTTAGGAGTAAACAGAGGGTTCAAATATTTTGCACTGGAGTACAATATAGTTCAATGTCCATGGCTGAGGGTTTATCTGTGCATGGGTCCATTGAAATTAGCACTGGTACCCCCAGTTGTAGTACGATGTACATGTCAATGTAACTACGCCACAAAATAATAAAAGACCATCATCTGTTTTAACGCGCCATGTTCGTGTTTGTGTGTGTGTGTGTGTGCGCATGTGTGCGTGCGTGTATGCTTGTGCTCCCTGTGTAAAGGCAGCTGTGAATGTAATAGAGGGAAATTGTTGTGATTAGTTAATGGTTTCTCAGTCTGTTTATCCTCGACTGCTCTAATCTCTTCCTCTCACCCTGTCTGCTGAGATGTGCATGCTGGAGATAATGTTTTAAGGCTTCACCAGCACAACCAAGCACATACGCGCCACTTACTGCTTTCATAATTACATAATTAACTTTTGCTCTCTAATCGTTATGGAGGTAATGGTGCTGTTCAAATGGAGCCCCTTCTGGGCAGGAAGGGAATAAAAAAAATCAATAATCCATAGAGGGCCATCAGTACCTCTCACAGCCCCTCATGTTAAATGGATGTTTTTTTAAGTGAGCCGTCCAGTTGTTTAGTTCTAGACAAGCTGTTGTAGATTTTGACATGCAGCTGACAGCTTTACAGGAGGGTGCTAAAACTTCCAGAGATGCTCATTCCCCCCTTTACTTATCCTAGTGACAATGCACTCACTATTGCTAATGTTTTTCTCACTTATGCACACACTGCATCTTTGCAACCTTTGGCAGCATGTAAGTACAGTCGCTTATATCCAGCACTAAAAAATGGCTGTGGTTATGCCTGTCTATCTTTATATTGAGAAAATGCATACTTATAGCTTTATGCTCTTAATATGAATAGAGGCTTGACGAAATATTTCCAGGCCAAATTGCCCTTAATGCCAGTGTGAAATTTGTTTCCTGACCCAGCCCTTTATTTTGGCAGTTTGCTTACTCTTATTCTTTAATCTCTTCCCGGCCTGTTCTCACACATCATTGCTGAAACTGGACTATGATGACATCCGTCTTTTATTCATCGGTCCGTCTTTCTTTTTTAAGGGGGTGAGTACTATTTTAATATACCTGTGAAATGACTCTGGATTTAGCATAAACGTGCTTTAGATTCAAAGTACACTCATGCTACAACAGTGATTTACCATCTGCCTATAAGAGAGGATTTTGAGAGGATTGGGGGTGGCACTAGCGTGCTATTGGAGACCAAATCTCATCTCCCTGCAGGGACATTGAACAAATAGGTTTTATTAAAAATTCAAAAGGGAGACACTTTTGGATTTTCCTGTGAGTGAATTTACTGACAGGTTATGAATGGTGCTTACTACTTGAGATATATTACAAAAACTGCCACACAGAGACATGTAAGGGTACAACCATCCCCCAGTCCTCTCATCCTCAATACATCTTCAATACAGAAATCATTCACACTCCCAACTAAATCTTTTTCTGTCAGTACCTATAAGGAACATTGTGTCTGAGAGTGATACAGAGACACTAGCTTTGTCAGTGGGACTCGTTAAAATGAACCCCAGTGACTCACCTTGATCTCCACTGGCTGCTTTGGCCCCCTGGTCAGCTGCTCCCTGGCCTTTACTTACATTTAAAGTAAACATGAAGCTGAGCACATGAAAGTGTCTGTGACCTTTCCAAAAATGTCAATGCTAGCGCTCATGTAGTAATGAGGACTAAAGCAGAGGGAAGTCTACTATAACCTTTAAGAGCAGCAATGCTGCAGGAAAAGCATTATGCTAGCACTGTGGTTAGCAACATAGCTATACTGTATTGCACATTACAAAAGGCCACCACCTGCCATCCCATCTGGGAGACAGTCAGTGCACAGTGATCATTGCTTGTTAATATATTAAGCTTGGATGCTCTTTAAACATAAATGAGAAGTTATTCCTTTAAAGAGAACTCAAGCTTTGGGTAATCACCCATAGTTTGATATTGGCTGCTGGCCAAGTCACAAAAGTAAGCAACAGAACCTAATGGTAACCTAATATGGTTAACGTAATGGTCTAACAGCAGTGTGCATTATTGTACCAGAAAACATACAATTATAATAATAATAAAAGTATTTAATTAAAAATCTAGACAAGCAAATTGTACTGTGGGACTAATAAAGGTTTATCTTATCGTATCTTGTACGTGAACAACACCAGAAATACTTTCCCCTCTGATCAGATAATGGTGCTGAATTTACAGTAATATTTAATGTGTTAATAATGTTCTCACTGTGTCGTTTCATCATCCATAACTACTTGAAATGAAAATTTCATCAACATGCAAATATTACATCTTTTTGTTATCATAGATGAAACTGAAAACCTTTTAACAAGCCAGTAATTAGGTTACAATAAAAAATGAGCTGATTAACCAAGCAGTGAATTAGACGAAGGAGCAGAGTAAATTTCAGCATATCCTACATGATAAAATGAAATAATGCATCACTCTGTGCTGTATTATGACAAATCCAGTTATCTCTGTGTAAGTAAATATTGAACTATATCTAAAATCCCATGTTATGTTAGTTCCCCAGGATCAGGTTTGTTGCTGATTTTTAAATCTAAGGTGTACTACTCCTTAGTAGTTACATTGTGAATGCTAGATGAATGCATATTTTATATATAACACAAGTTAACTTTGTCACATATAATATTAAGAATTTAATATAATATTAAGAATTTTACTATTTATGTCAAGTACTAAACGATTTGCGGTGGGTCATTAGACAGTACACTAAGACGAAAAATTCTGTTCTTTGAGGTAAAAAATAAGATATCTTCTATAAATGAGAACTTAAGAATGTCTCATTAAAACAGTCAGTGAAGTTCTCTATTAATCATGGTCAGAGACCACTTTTCCTACTGCTGTCAATGTTTGACATACACTGTCATGTCCTTTGAGACCATTCCACTTTAAACAAACAATACATTTTCAGTTTGTCTGAATGTATCGGGCAGCCACAATTTAACTGCATTAGAACTCTGTTTTGTTGCCTTATGGAGCTTTGAAATATTAAATGTGATACTGCAGCTGATAAAAGTTAGTTGCCAGTCAACCTTAGCATTGTATTTAGTCAATTTAAAGTTAAACTCTCATTTCATCTTGCGTTCTGCTCCTGTAAGATAAGAGGATAACACAGTGGCCAATAGACAATGAAGCATGATCTCACCAGCACCTCACAGCCCATTACTAAACCCATCCATACACTATAATCAACAATGCAAGAAAAAATATACATAAAGGTGCACCCCATCAGTATTTGAATTTATTGTAAAATAAGTTTAATATTTACATCATAGCATAGACTGCCTTAAACATGGTTAAAAACATTAACCTAGAGTTGGGCAAAATTAATAACATGAAAAATTAATAACACAAATAACGCAAGGCAGGGACAACCCTAGACAGGGCATCAATCCATCAGGGGGGGCACATACACACGCACACATAGAGTACCCAGAGGAAACCCACATGGTAGGACATGTAGACTTCACACACCAAGGACCCAGACTGTTTCAACTGGGGATTGAACTCAGGACTTTCTAACTGTGAGTCAACAGTGCTACCTACCAACCCACCCTCACTTAATTTATTGAAAGTGAAAACAAAGAACAGAATGGTTAGTCCATTTAATCTGATCCTCTGTTTAGTCAAAAAAAAATCAGTTTCTCAGTTTCTGTTGAATGTGTTTATATATGCATTATTGTATTCCCATTATATTGATGAAAAATCATAAACCAGACCATTATAAAATGGAGACTGCCTGTATAGGCCCATAGGAATGATATAAGAAATTAAATAATTCAAGATAATACTGCACTGCTCACAAAAATGATGAGATATTTCATTGGGGTAGATTTAATTTTGAAATATCCCCTTAATTTTGTGAGCAGCATAGCATAGAACAATAATATACAAAACATAGTTGTGTGGTTATAGTTTCCTCTAGACATCTCAGAAATTAAAGGCAAACCCACCAATCAACAGCTACACTGCTCAATCATGATCTGTGGAAATATTGCAGAAATTTAAGTTACATCTGTAACTTAATAAAACCTCTTGATTTGATCTCCAAATTGAGTTGTATAAGGCAAGACATAACATTGTTACACTTTTGTATTTTTGTAAGACCTTTTAAATGCTATTTAACTTATCTAGCCATATTTTTGCTTTTTTTTAATTTATGTTTACTTGCATTGTTTATTTGACTCCTCAAAAGAAAACAGTATATCAGATAAATCCATGGAAGAGAGAGGTGACTTGAACCGTTCATTTATCTCGCCACTTCCCAATGTGTGTTCCCCTGTGGAGTGTTAATGTGCAATTGTACGCACTGATCTCCACTAAACACTTAGATTATATAGTACAGCAATCATTCCAGCAAACCTAAAGGCCACTGACTCTGTTTTGTCTCCTCCTGACTTCTATGACTGTGACTCAGTTCTCCTCACTGTTTGTGCTAAAAAGACACTGCTCACATGTGGAATGCTCGCTGTATTTGCGCGCTGGGAGAGAACAGAGTGAGTGACAGCAGCTCCAGGTGGAGGGTGACCAGTGTTAATGTGCAGGTTTGTAAATGACAGGCACGCTGTAGCGTTTCCTGCGAATTCCCCACTCAGCCTAGCCATATAAATGTGGAGCAGCTCCTGCACACAACAGTATGTGCAGTGATGTCCAGCTGCTTTTTAATATCACAGTCGACTGACAGACACAACGGGTCAGTGTAAGTGGCTGTCATTTTTTTCCCCCCTGAAACGCACAGACGTATTAATGTATATACCAAACTAGCTCTCAGGGTGCTTTAATTTGATGTGGAAATAAAAGCAAATGGAGATGGTAAAGATTTGCTTGTTTACTATTTGTGATTGCACTTGTGTTAACAGGGATACACACCACTACATCTGGCATCACTGCATGGACATGCCCACGTTATCCAGCTTTTGGTAAATGAATACAGTAAGTTGTTTTTGTCATGCAATAATTTCTTATTGTATTTCATTCCTTTGACTGTTATGTGAAACATCTATATACATGTAAACGTTATATCTTTAGTGTAAGACTGCAGTAAGTAACCCATGGGCAATTTCAGATATGTCTACCTTTTACTCAAAGTCAGATTATTTTCTATAGCACTTTTTATAGTAGAGCAATGACTCACAGAGCACCATCTGAGCAAACCTATGGTGACAGTGGCAAAAAAAAGAAACCTTAGGAGAACTAAGACTCAAAAACCTAAACAACCCAACTGGGCAGATTCTGATCAGAGGTCTGAATCAAATGTTCTTTTCACAAATTTTGAAAATGTTAAAAAATATCCTGAAGGAAAAATGTCCACAAAACACTCAAATATTGCAAAATGACTTTTGCACTAGGAGGAGGTTTAGAGTGTAGCATATCACTAAAGTAAAAATGTGAAAAAAAAAATGTTGGAAGACAACAATAATGTATTAAGCTGTAAGTTACATGATTCTGTTTACTCTGCTCAGACCAAGAACAAAACAAAATTGGTATTGTTACATTTAAATATGATTTAATATTCAACCATGTGAATGTGACTCAAAATTATATTGTACCTGACTAAGCGGATAAGAAAATGAATGGATGAAGAGGTGGGTGTGTTAAAGACAGCTGTGTCATGTGGACTGCTGGGTGAAACAACACAAAACACACACACGCACACACACGCACACACACGCACACACACACACACACACACACACACACACACAACACAATTCAGCTCTCGTTAGGTGGGTTCGTCATGCCCGGCATCTCCAAACTGCAAAGAACACAGACATGAAAAGAGTGTAAATGGTTGTATAAATTATTCTGCTAAAATTTCTCCATTTGTGCCTGTTTTGATGCCATCCCTCATCGTGGTAGCCTACGTCATCTAAAGATACTATGCATAACTGAAGTGTATGGAAAAAGTCATTTTCATAAATGCGTTAAACATTTGGATGGAAACCCAGTTTGCAACACTGAAGTTTACAGATATAGATCACAGCATATACACTTTACCTCTCACTTACCTTGGATGCCTCAATGACCACTCTCTCCACAAATGTTGTGCTATAATTAATAATCTAAAGGCTAAGCAGAACACTAACGAGACTTCAAGTAAAGAAACTCTTACAAAAAGCTCAGTCCTGGTCGGTGCCCCTTACTGTGAGCCAGCTCTCATCCTCACTAATGAAGCAAATCACGGAGTGTGTCAATAGAGCAATTCATTAGAGCATTCCCACGAGATTCATTGACTGGCCGGAGTGCAAGACTGCTACTGTTTGTACGTGTTGCTTTGTGTGTGTGTAGGTGTAGGAGGGTTTGTTTGTAAAAGCCCCTACCTCAGAACGGACGCCCATATGTTGTGTGTTAGGGAACCATGCAGCTCTGTTGTGTTTGTAATTCTCTAAAACACATATGGCCCAGGTCAGTATTACTGCACACCTCCTCTGTACACACAACAGAGTTTCCATATGGTGCGTGGAAATGGATACTCCATGGTCTGCCTCCATCACCTCCTGCTCTCCTGGATCCTACACAGAAAGAGAGACAGAGAGAAAGAAAGAAACAGAGCGAGAGATAAAGAGAGATGTGAAATGCATTTTTGCACATATCAAAACTGCTTATTAAAATATCCTTGTTTTGCTCCCAGTTGCCTCTCTCAGAATCTCACTCTGTCAGACTTATGATTGCAAATTTGTTGGTTAACATTAGGTGCAGGGTTAACATTCATAAAGATATGATCGTGGAAAACATCTAAACATAGCTCCTTAAAAAATAAAACAATATGTTAGTGATTGAGGCAGGGTTTGAATTATTACCAGTGTCAATAAGTAGGTTAAATGATTTAATAATATTCTCAATCATTTAATAACAGTAAAAAATTACCATAAAATTGCTTGTTTAAAATGCTCTCATTATTTAAAATGTGTATGAAGTCCAAATTCTCAAACCACAGTATCCTTGAATGTTAAAATCCTCACAACAAATACCCAGTGCACCATGATTTTTTCTTTCCAGTTTCTGAATTGACATTCTCCTTTGTTTGATTTTTTTGTCATTGTCTCTAAAGTTATCTAATATACAACTGTATGTATAACTTTAATCACAATCAAACCCCTGGCCAAATGCTTTCATATCTATATGTTATAGTTTTACTTAGGACTTTCTGAGAAGCATACATTGTCTTTGCCAAGTCCACAAAACAGAAAATGAGCCCATCACAATAGGGAATCCCAGTAATGTGGAGAGCGAGAATGTATCAAATATACCAATATCTAGCTGTGTAATATCAGACAGGGCTGCAGCTAAACACAACTAATTATCACTCTGGCATTAATCAAAGAAAGATAACAGGAGGCCTCTCTGTGTCTCCTGACATAAATTGAGAGGCACAGTGGCACTGATTCTCAATCACAGTGATGGGTGCTCTGCTGCCAGGCCTTTACCCGTCCACCACCAAAACCAATGAGCCATGCCCAGCCAAGCTGGCATTGCTGGGAACTGTCTGTCTGTACTGCTAACTAAATGTCCAGATTGGTGACTGTTTGCTGAATGATGGTTATTATTTACAGTTTACTAGAACACATTAGCATCTTTCATAGTTTCTCAGTTGGAAAAACTACATTTACACTAATTCATCTTTTTATCAGATTCATATTTCAGCTCCATTAAAGGACTGACAGTTGAAACTGTGCCGTTTAGGAATATACCATAGTGAGGTCCAAATATTAGAAAACAGACTAATCATGTACAACGACTGTCTGCATTTCAAACACTACATGTCAAGAGTTGTAGCATTGTAGGAAGTATTTCAGTGGGTGAGAGATTGAGGAAAGCTAAGCCCAAAACCTATTGTGGTGGGAGATGTGTGTGTGGTGGTGAAGAAACTGAATATAGTTTAACATGGTTATGAGCTGACTGCTTGCTGTGCCTTAAGCGGTATAGTTTAACACAGTTATAGGATTACTGCTGTGCTTCTAGAAACATAAGCCTCTCTTAGCTCCAGACAGCTTAAGACCTCCTATAACTGTATTAAAGTATGTACAATTTCTCTAGACACAGCAGTAATCATATAACTGTGATAGACAGTTTGCAGTATCTCAAGATACAGCGATGACTAGGTGTCCATTTCAAAGAGTACATAAGAAAAGTGCATCCAGTGGTGTGCCTCAAATGTGAACGTTTACATATTTTTTCATTGGTTTGGTCAAACGTGATCAACAGTTTAGTGCTTTTGTGGACTTGGTGTGTAAATAATATGAGTAGATCTTCGATAACTATTCTCCAAATAAATCCTCTTGGTATAGCACCTGCTAGCATAGAACAACAACTGAAAGGGAGCTAGGAACCATATTCAGGCCCCTTGATTAGTGCTTTGTACATTAACAAAAATGTGCCGTCATTTCTGACCTTTTTTGGAAGCTTAGGCTGGCAGGTGAAAGTAACACCAACCACCCTTGGATCTTTACTACTCTTTATCTCCAGCTGTACAAATAAAGACACAAAGGATAAAATGCTTCACGGTCCATTATGAGAACATTCATGACAGGAAATCATGACTGTTCATAATTTAAAAAAGGATTTTGAATAGGTGCCTGTAATACATGTATTTGTATCATTGGCCAAATTGCATACAGAATATATCAGTTAAGATGCAATTTACTGCCATCACACCACCTGTAATCCAAATGGACTGGGAAAAGGGACATACACAGATCATTTTATTATGCAGGCCAAACCATTATGCATTGGTTGCAGAATGTGCTATTTATACCCAATCTGTTGTCAGTCCTCTAATAAGGAATAACACAATGTTGACACTTTACATGAAAATGGGAAGGCAGTGACCTTTATGAGCTTATGCTCATGCTTCTTTCTTTCTTTCTTTTTTTCTTTATCTTTTAGTGTGTGCCTTCCTTTCAAATGCACAATCCCCGTTCCTCATTCAGTGTTATCGCAGATAATTAGCACTCCTTTTCTGCCTTGTCCCCGGAGGTCCAGTGACACTTAAATGGGCTCTTGGTGTGGCCGAGTCAGAAGGGAGTTCAGATCAGCACACAGTCGGACGAATATTGAGCCCCTAATTAACCACCCAGGTATTAGAGTTGCGCCCAGATCAGCCTGAGTTCCAGTCCATATGGCTGGAACGCCGCCACTGTGATTATCACCGGCGGTCACAGAGCTAGAGAGATGGAGGTGCAGGGGGGGAGTCCCTCACCTAGCACAAAGCCAGAGTATATTATTTTTAATGACTCCCAAATGGTACAGATTGACGGTACATTTGTTATTTTAAAGTAGAAGCTTTTCTGCCCCATATGCCCTTGACCTCGCTTAAACATCTATTTGCCCTATGCTTCTGCAAGAAAAGACACTATTGGGAAAAAGAATGGGGGGGGGGCATGGACAAGGGTGAGAGAATAGCAGCAATATTCCCTCTATGCCTTTACAGAACAGCTGAAAGATAATATGCTTTCAATAAAATGATTTAATCCAAAGTGGATTTAAGCAGAAGCATCACTGTTATTGTTTCTCCATGTGCAATGATCCCTCTGTCGACGTTAAATGAACAGTAGTTGTGTTTGGAATACATATTTTTCTTGTTGTCCTCAGGAATAGAAGCTTAACGAGCAGAAACAAATCTAGTCGCTAATTCATGACTGCTCCTGGAGTACTAAATGTCAGTCGTTACAGTGTTTTTTTCCAGTAGAAAGAAAAAAGCAGATTGAGTTTGAAATCCCCTGTGCTGGTGGCAGCTGTATGGTAGGGAACATTAAGAGCTCATTCATGTCTTTAATGATCCACGTAATGGTGTGGGTGGGTGTGTGTATTTATGAGAACACACCACAAAGTAATATGGATATCCAAAATGCACTGGGAATTAACTAACAGCTGTCCTCGAGTAAACACAATACGCAAAGCTAATATGTCATGGTTCTGGATTCTCAAACGTATGATTTTTTAAATTCTAAATGAAATGCCACAACTTTATTAGAAAATATTTTCACATCACAAAATTTTTGATAATTGTTTAAATTGCCATAATTTGAAAAATAATAATCGAATTCACATATTTTCTTTTCTTGTAGATGCTAAAGTATTCATTAGGGACTACCATGGCAAGGTGGCTGCTCATTACTGGACTGGAAGAATGGACATTTTTAACAAAGCTGATACTCAGTCAGGCAAGCACCATTTTTATCAAGTGATGCATCAAGTGAAATTTCCTAAGGGTTTTTACTTTTTTTAACAAAAGTAATATGCTAAATATTGCAGATGTCCTGCTGTATAGCTATAAACAATAATCAACAGCTCTGGCATGTCATTCAGGTAAGAAGTGGACAAATGAGAGCCGGAGCCAACGCTACGGCCAGTTGTCAGCGCTGCTATCTCGATCTCACAGTCAGAAAAATATCAGTTCAGACCTGAAGCCAGCTTTCTCACAGCTGACACCTCACTATTCTCCTTCATTCTGAAACTACAGCCATTATGTATCTGTAACTACTAGTCTTGTTGGTAAACTTGCAGACAGCTTTTTACAGAATAAAAAGTGTTGTTCCATTCAAATGTAATGATTTCTTGTGGTCAACAAAGAAATAAACAAAAAAAGGGTAACAAAAAAAAACTATTCTCACTTTGTTTGTGTTTAATGTGAGATCAAATACCTTCTCAATATGGTTCAAACCTGGACTCTGATCAGGCCAAAACTGATGAACTTCTTGGGGACTACTTCTTGGTGATACATCTTTGGAACATCACCATGTAACTCAAATCAAGATTCATTAGTAGTCAAAACTCTGCTGACTCAATCCAAATCAAACTTTCCATATTCTGCCTGAAATACCATTCTGTCCTTGATGTTTTTCTTGGAAAACATTAGATTTCTAACACGTTGTCTAGACACAAAACCTGCATTAGACAACGTTCTGGTTCTTGTTAATCTTGAAAGAAACTTGTTTTCTTGAATTCTGCTGACATATTTGAAGTCTCTTTTCTTGTCTTTCAAAACTGTAAATTTCAGATGGTGGTCATCTTTATTTGAGGAGGCTTTGGGCTTCCAGATCCTTTCTTTCTGGCCGCATCACCTGTTCTTTCAAAGCATTGACCTGTTTTTTCAATAGACGATAATAAAACAGGGATTCGCTGTGCCTTTGGGGACTTGGGGAATGTAATACCTACAGTTGTCATAATGAATAATAGCTAGGTGGTATTTGTATGCATTGTAGGTTCAGCCCATATTTTGCCCAAGAGTGTGCAACCTGTGTGTAAAGAGTTTATAGAAATACTAAATATATAGAGCCTTACCAGCCAATTTATTAGGTAGATCATGCTAAACATAAATTGGACCCTCTCTTGGAATATATGCCATCAGCTTATTTGTCAGCTGCACAACCATGATGCATCCATGGAGCACAACACAATTTATATTTTCTCTATTTTACAACATTCACTGTAAACATTAAAGGTGGTTTGAAAAAACCCAGTATATATGCAGTTTCTGAAAGACTTAAACCAGCCCATCTATCAACCAACAACCATGCCATGTTTAAAGTCAATTAAATCACCTTTCTTCCACCTTTCTTTTGCATGGTTTGAACTTGTCTACATGCCTAATTGTAACAACATTGCAACATTGGCTGATTTACTGTACATACTGTACTTAATTATAGCATTATGGTGGTTTTCACATTTTAACTAAACAGTTTGTTGTGAACCAGTTTCCAGTCTGTTAATTGTGTGGAAAACTTTTTTTTTTCTCATTTCATTCTTCATACACATGCTGATTTGTGCAACAGCATGAAACACACGTCATAATACAGTCTTCCTGTCTAGTCTTTCTCTAATCCCATAGTTGGGACAGATTGGAAACGAGCTATAGTATTTCTCACTAACCCATTAGCTATCACATAATATGTCCAGCTAAACTGTCTAATGAGAACAGTATTTAGCTTTGCTTATTGGAAGATTAGTCTTATCCATACAGTTACTCATAGCTGGGGAATCTTAATCTATACTGTGTGTGCAAAGGGAAAATATGTTGATATATGTATTGTATATGGGTATTCAATTATAAAATGTATACTGTACTGTATACATAAGAAATAATTAGTAATATAAAGACACAAAGCAAAAGGTTTTCCCTTTTATTGTTTTATACTCTATTATCAACAGCCTGCATTGGTAATTGCTGAACAGTCATTTCTACTGTGGTGTGACATTCCCAATGTCGTTCAGAAAACAAACACACTGGTGACAGTCTAAATTAGAGAAGGTCTGCTCTAAGCCTAGGTCATGGTCAAATGCTGGTTCAGTCAAAGGACAGTCTTTAGGAATATAATCACTATAAACATTTATATAACCACTAGAAGTGTAGAAATTTATTTGGTCTCCAGTGATATAACCATGTCATGCAGTTGGTCAACACAGACATGACATATGGAAGTATAATTAATACGAAACACACCCACCTTTAGTCATGACAGTTGTGCCTTTCAGTAACCATTTATTGTTGAGACCCTGAGATGTGAAAAGAACATATAAAGAGCAGTATGGACAGATGTATTGTTGTACAATGGGTCAGAATAAAGGAAAAAGGAGAGTCATTAAAGGAAGTCATAGCTCCAATTAAAAAAGTAGCATTTAAATGAACAGGGACCAGTATACATAAGGTTTAAAGCCATTGCTCAATACCAATTCTCATCACTACATTTCATACTTGGAAGAAAAAAGACAGAAATTACAGCTTTCATCTAATGAGGTTTTTATAAAGAAACTGTTGGAAAGGATGTTCAGACGTCTTGTCCAAGAAGAACATTGGTACTCCCACTTTCCAGGATAATAACTGAAGGGAGTGTCTGTTTGTATGAGCATGATGGAACGCACACACTGGACGTCAATCCAATAGAATTGGCAGAAATAGAAAAAGAAGTATATGGCTACAAATAATGCAGACCTGGGGCGATTGTCTAACTGTGTAGGTTAAAATCTTGGTTATAGACTGTGAAAATAAATGTCCAGGTAAAGAACCACTACTTTATATTATCAGTTACAGAGAATATGGATCCATAATCCATCAGCGATCGGTCAGTGTGTTTAACTACAACTAGTCCATCTCATTTCGAAGCATCATATAGATGACACATTGTTTTGTATTGCTCGACCATTGTATAGACCCAACTATAGGCAATTGTGTTTTCCACTAAGCGGGGACAATGCTAAAAGGGCAAGCATGTGTCTTCCCAATTCTCCATTAGTTATATTGGTCCCTCACACCTTTTCTGAGCTAAAGAAATGTTTACACAGTGGATAGACAGTACGATCCTGTCCTGCACTCTTCTGTGCAAAATCAGGAAATTGACAGTGTGTGATGTGGGGAGTCACGTGGCGGAAGTGAAGAGTGATGGAAATATAGTGAGGAAAATCCGTGGTCGCAGCGATATTCGTTTTTGTTTTTCACGTTTGATACATTATTCAATAAATTATGAGATAATCAATACTCTTTTTATAAAATAAGCTTTTTGTTAATGATTGTGCCCAACTTTTTCTTTATTTAATTGTTTTAAGCATGTTTAAGGTATGCTACACTAATATATAAACAGAATATGTATATGATATATACATAAATAAACTGTGGTATATGATGAATTCATTATATGAAGGATCCATTACAATGGTTTATATGTATCCCCATCATACATTGGGACGCACCTGTATTTTCCACAGATGAGCATTTTATATTTGTTTATTCCATTATTTGAAACCTTTATTAATTTCCACCAACTCCCTTCAACACTACCAAGTTATAAAGTACTTGTTTTTTATTACCAAATTATCCTTGGAAATGAGAAAAGAGCAACAATGGAGTTAACCATCCAATCCAGGTTAAGTTTTCCTTTGTGTTTCTTGTCTGCACAGAAAAGAAGAATACAACTCATGACTATATATCATGGCTTAACCTACCTGAACTCTCTTTGTGTTTCTGGGACAGCACGAAGATTGATCACCTCAGTCAGGAGAAAAGAGTCTCTTCCCTCAATGGCAATTGGATTACTTTACAGGACAATTAGACCTGGCCTTTATGTGGGTAATTACAGTAGACTTTTAACTTGGCCCAACACCCTTCAGATCGCTGGGGCAACCTTGACTAAGTCACACCTACTTTTCCACTGGCTATTTTCTATGGAGACCAGTTATTCCATTATTAATCACAAGGCTCTGGCCATATCCAGAGCTATGAATAAAATGTTTAATGAGTCAAGGTGTTTACATTTTATATCAGCCTCACGTCAGCTATTATGAAAAAAAATGTCGTCTGACATTTGACAGTGATAAACAATGATTAGTACGTGTTTTCTGTGTAAAAAGAATCCCTGTTTTGCAAATCATGATTTTATTATCATTCATTAACTCATTAATTCATACATTTATCATTCCCACTTAATGCAATCCAGTGGCATCTGATAGCACAGGGTGCAAGGCTGGATCCAACCTTTATCAGGCTCCCAGTACATAGCAGGGAACAATGTAAACTCTCTCACTCACATAGGAAACTGTATTGACCTTTTGAAAGTCTTTGGAATGTGGGAGGAACTGAAGTATCCATGGAGGAAACCCATGCAAATACTAGGAGGAATTGTAAACTTCACACAATCAGTGGCTGGGTAAGGACTTGAACCTGGGTTTCTGAAGCTGTGAGGCTATAGTAATATTCACTGAACTCGTACCTCCCTCATTTCACCTTAATTGTTTTTTATACAGTTACTGTGATATGCCTTTGATAGATTAATTACTATTGTGAATCAACTTACTTGGAAACTGTCAAAACTATAGGCTTGCTTTTATTATACATTAATGTGGATACTGCTATGACCCGATCAATAAAGAGGTTGAAGATCCCTGTCCCTTATAAATTAGTATAACATTAATGCTAAAGAATGTAACAACCATACTAATAAGATAATGCAGTGGAACTTTTACATTCAATTTCTGTTGGTTTTAGAAGGCTTTTGAAATTCAAATACATTGCTGACAAAAGTTAGGGGAAATTTCATTTTGAAGTATCCCCTAATCTTTGTGAGCTGTATATTTTCTAAAATTGAATCCAGTTCACTTCAGACACCCTGAGGCATACAGGTTTTACTGACATTTAGAGTTCAGAACTTGGGGGAAAAATACCTTGGCCAGACTGTTTGATGTACGAATTGGTCAAATGAGTAATCATTTGAAGGTCTCACTGTATAGTAAATGTAGTATTAGTGACATGACTTGATTAAAGCTGGAGTGTGTATGTTTTTAAATTCAGAAAAATATTACTTGTAAGCTGCACTGAAAAGTCTTTGTAAATGGTCAGATCAGGTGCAAAACATTTCATTGCACTTGTACATAACTGGTGGACATCAAAACCATGGGCACCATCAATAATACTTGAATTTGAATTGATTTGCCAGTAAGTGCCAATAAGTAATACTGTATTTTATTTTCAACCGAAGTCGCAACATATTCATCTGGCACTGTTGTGGTCTAATGGTTAAGGTACTGAACTATGGACCAGAAGATCTAGGGTTCAAATCCCACCTCTGCCACAGTTGGATCTTGAGGTCCTTAACCCACAATTGCTTGGATTGTAAGACTTTGTTAATTTGTATGTTGCTGTGAATAAGGGCGTCTGCTAAATAACATAAATGTGAATCTTTGCTATTTTGCACATAGACAACTATATAAAGTGCTCTTGTGCCTATGCCCAGAGATAGAGGGTGGAGCACCAGTCCCTATTGTTGCAGTGTCAGGAATGATTCCCTGACTGCCCCCATTTTCTGTAATGCAGACTCAAACCAGAGTAACGAATGAAGGAATGATGGCGCACATCTACATATAAATATAACACATGAATGAAAGACTGAGGTTTATGTTCACGTTTGCTCTTTCCCTATGCTTCTATCCTTATGTAATCTCAGTCTATATAATCTTAACAGAAATATCCAGATTTATATTTTGTATTTTGTGTAATCACTCCATACAGTATCAGCAAATTTTTCATTCCACCACAAAAAGGAGTCGATAAGGCCATTGTTGTGCCATGGCTACTACAATAATGTATAATCTTCACCTGGAACAGGTGGGTAAATTTTATCACACTTTCCTCATAGCAGTTATATCCTTGTAAATAGGCATACTGTTTGATCAAAGCTTGATGAAATGGCTTTAATGGCAAATCAAACCACAGTAACACAATGCTGTACGAAACAATGTTCGGCACTTATCCACCTAATGGCAGTGGTTAAACCGCGTTGAAAGAATGATTTCTAATTTATTGTTAAGAGGCACGATTTCTTTACAGTTGCAGGTGCGCTTTTTAGTGCACTAGACAAAGATAGGCACACAAAGGGTAGTTAAAAATCTGATTCCCTGTGTACTAGCTGATTACAGAGAAAGGACATTCAGTAGTAGCTGCAGGGCCACAAAAAACCTTTTTGTTTAAGCTGTCAAACAACACATACTTTGACAGTAACATGAGGTTCAAACAGACCATGCCATTGTGGAGAAATTACACTTGACATTGACATCCTTTAGCTCATCGATCTGATTAAATTTCAGCCCGCTGGGCAAAAAGCTTTTGGTAGGACTGTTGTGCGTGAGACCCGCATGCTCTCCGAGTCTTACAAAAATCAACTAAAACACATGTAATGTTCCCCTCTAATGAAAACTCTATCAGTCAGCACTGATCCCTGATTAATCCCCCTCTTTTATCAGTGGCATTAATCAGATCTACATAATAAAGCTGCAGCTACACTGATAAGGCTGCGTTTGATTAATGTGCTCAGATGAAGTGATAGCTGCCTGTGGTGCATTTCATCGATTTCTTAAAGGTCTGGGAAAGAGATAGATAAAAGAGGGGAAGCCTAGATCTGTCAACACATACAGGTAGAAAAAATGTGCTGCAAACTTGTCAGTGATTTATGTGCGTTACTTTGTGCAGGGCAAGGGTTAGTCTTTTGTCACTATGTCTTTTACCACTGCTGTCAATTTTTTACACTGGCCAGGTGGAGGGCCCAGGGCTCTAACACCTTGACAGAGAATAGCAAAAGCTTGCCAGAACATTGCTCAGAAAATTGTGCTGATGTGTGTCCTCCTGTAGTGGCAACAATCACTGCGTCAATTACACGCATGCTAAATGGTATGTTGGCTCGGCAAATATTTGAGGCGGTAAGGAAGTGGGAGTGAATCAGACGATAAGGCAGAAAACCAAGACTCGCTGTTTTTCCAGTGAGAGAGATCAGATTCTCTGTGGGCCTCTCTCCTGGAGAGAGACAGATGCGGTAAGGAAAGAAGGAATGGATAGAAAAGAGAGGTGAGCTGGGGTTGGGGACAGAGTGGGAGCAAGTGAAGAGAGGGATGCTTTGATAGACAGATAGGATGAAGAGGAATCTCACCAGGCCTCCCAGGCTGTGGTGATCTTTCAGTGTCTTCCTCTCTTATAAGCCTGATTCCATTAAGATTAAACCACACTTGACTGACAAGGCCTACAGTGGTGAAACTGATTGTTTTATTTGTTTTTCTCTATTCAGGTGGTCCACAGATGTAGCATTCTACCAAAGAGTAACCAAGAAACCAAAAGTGAAGTCTTTTGCCACACGTATACCTTGTTGCTTCCTACATCTTTTATATCAGGTTGGGACTGTGATCACACACTTAAAATAACATGGGTGTGCACCTAAGATGGGTTTAAACTAAATACATTTTATTCAGTGAATCCATGTTAAGAGGTGGTCTGAGAGGCATTTCAGCCAGATGTTCTACTAGTAATCATCTATCTCTCCAAGCCACATTTGACAAACCCAATCCCTCCCAGTACATTACATCATAACACATGGTGCGTGAATGTTGATGCGCTTTTAAGTTAAATTTAAAATGAATAACGGCTCCACATAATATGACAACATCTAACCAAACACAGATTTAAAGATGCTTGAAGTTAGAATCATAGCAGTGCATAATCCAGATACAAAATACAGAAAACCAGGAGTAAAACAGGACTTTACTGTAGTGTTAAATTAGAATATACAGTACTGTGCACACAAAAATTAGGGGATATTTTATTTAAAATATATAATTATCTTTCAGTCTCTTAATAAGAATATAAACAGAAAATAAATAATAATCAAACTGTGTATGCTGTATAAAAATAAAAAAACATCTACTATATACTACATTGGCAAAAATGTAGTGTGACTTCCCCTTACATTTATTGCTTCATGGGGACGCCAAGTTGACCATTTTACAGCCTGATGAAGCTTGATTAGGAATGGTCCTTTTGGGAGGACAGTAGGCAGGAAACCACTTTTTTGGAAGAGGAACATGCTAGGATATGCTAAAGCTCACAAAGATTGGAGTCACAGATCAGTGGAGGAGAGAATTAGTGACGAATCCAAGTTTGACATTTTTTCTACCAATCATCTACAATATGTTACATATGGGAATTATGCTACAACAACAAATCTAATGGTGGCCTAAAACTTTTGCACAGTATCATATACTGATTTGTTTTCTATTTTTACAGTTGTGCATTTAAAAAGACAGGAAATGGGTGAAAGCCCTTATGTGACCTGTTCATTAATCCAGCGTTACTTAATCTCAGATAGCTGAAGGTCAGCGCCAGAGTGCCAGTCAAATCGCTTAGTTCCCATTTCATTCTCACTTTGGCAATGGTCTCCAGAGGAGTGCTGTTATAGCACTGCATCTGTCTTCATTCACAAATCACTCTCCAAAGCCCAAACAGCTTTACAGCCTTTAATGATCATCAATTACTGAGGCCTTTCACCTATCAAGGAGCACTTGATACACAAGAAGCACAAAGCAGTCTAAAAATTAACCCTATTCAGAAGCTCTGGGTGTAATTGGCTACTTGAATAACCATATACAAAAGGTTAGCAGGGAAGGACACTTAGCCAAATGAGATGAGTACTGTTTACAGGCTCCTAAATACACTTCTCCCTGGCAGCACAACAATGCATTGACCTCTCAACTCTGGCATGACCTCTCTCAGACTGTGTTAACTTCAAACCTCAGCATCCCCTCCCACAGCTGGGAGTTGTTATGATACCCAATAAACAGGCAGGCAACCAATGAACAGCCAGCCCGTGGGCCTCACAGGCCAGGCTGTATGAAAACAGAGAATGCAACAGAAGCGTTAACTCATTAACGGTCATTGTTGAGCTAAAATGGCTGTCATGCAGAATCTGGCTGAAAGGGAAATGGGCTAATGACCTGAAAAGTGACTTCAAAAGGCATTGCTAAACGAGTATGAATAGACCCTTCTACTTCAGAGCAACTTCAATAGATGACATGCACAGAGAAAGCCTGGATCTTTAGAGTGGCCTAAAAAGATTTCTCTTTCTGTGAACTGAATGTAAAGTTTGCGTGGGCTTTTTTGGCAGGGATTGATGCATATGAATGGGAACAGCAATTTCCACTTTTAACAAGCCGAAAAGGACAACACCATTTCTTGCTTTCCTGCGTTCATTGCTGTGTAAGACCGGAAGTAATATTTAGACGTTCTACTTGCTATATAAATCATAACTGCCCAGTGCAGTTCTGTGTCATTTATCAACTAAGGGTTTTGCCTATAAAGATCTCAGCATTTGTAGGTGTTTGAGTGCTGTAACTAATCTTTAGTTTATAGAGCAGAACAGACAGACAGCTTTAATGGTTGGTAAAGAATGCCATAAGGAGGACGGGAGGTCTTGCCACTAGTGTAGACCCCACATGTGTGTCTATACTTATAGGGCAGGAGTTAGGTCAAAACATCCTATTATCCTTAAATAAACTCTACTTGAGGAATGGTGTTAAAATATGGACATTCTTTTTTCTGTTTCTTTACATATTAGAAAATTATACGAGATGAAAAAACATATGGGCTAAAAAGTAATTAACACATACACAGATGAATAGTGGCACAAAATTAGTCACACTCCATGGCCCTTCTGTAACCATTAGGCTAATGACTGCAGCAGATGATGCGGCAGTGGTAGTGGGTCAGTATACTGCCTGGATGAGTACCGTGAAGGCCCTCTGACCTCCTGTAGGTGGATGTGAATCAACACAGAACAGTACATCCTGAGAACCTGCTCAAAAATCAACCATGTGGGTGTGTAAGAGAGAGGGCGTGTGTATGAAAATCACCCATGCCTTTCCCAGCATGCAGGAGCTCTTGTTTAAGCTGTACTGTTAGAGATCTCAGCATGGGATTAAATCTTTTTCTGGAGATCACTGACGAGCACCAGAGCAAGGGGGTGCACCCTATTAGTCTACTGGAAGCTCTCAAGCCTTAACCTGTGTGGATTGGCTCTAAATCCAAATCAAGTTGGAGCATCCTCTCCAAACCTCCCCCTCCTTGGGGGTTCATGTGTAGGAGGCATGGATTATCAAACAATGGCTCCCCCTGCGCTCTGTTAGATAAGCCTTCGTTGGGTTTGGGGTCGTCCCAAACAGAATAGATCATGTAGGAGTGTGTAGGTGTGTGAATTGGCCAGGCCAGGCATCCCCCTCTTTGAAGAGCCCAGTTCAGGGGCCTCAGCTGTCACATGTTGGGGTGTCCTGTAGCGCCACACGGTCCCTCTCCAGCTGGAGTGACGATGAATGAATGGTCCTGCTGATTTAGCCCGAGGTCAAATGTAGAGTGATTAGTACAGCACAGCTGAGAGCTATCTACACACACACACACACACACACACACTCACACACAGCACATACATGAGGTAGCAGTATGAAATGATAGCTAAATGATGGATGGTGTAAGACACACACAGGTTAAGAGCATGGTTACAGTGCTTGCATATTTGTTTCATTTGAAATCAGTATGATGTTTTTTGTGATATAATTTATACAGTACTGTACAAAAGTCTTAGGCAACCATCAGATATGTTGTTATAGTAATGTTACCAAGACCATATATAACACATTGTCAAAGATTAAACCAACAATTTCAAACTTGGATTTGTCACTCCATAATACTCTTATCCAATGATCTTCATCACAGTCTTTGTGAGCTTTAACTACAGAAAGATGAATTTCTTGGCTGCTACCCTCAAAACAAACAAACAAACAAAAAACGTTAAAACAAACGTCAAGCTTCTTCAGACTGTAGAAGATCTTTGCTACTGCTCAAGTGTACTTGCATAGTACTGTAAATATTTACCACTGTAAATACTGTACTTGCCAATAGAAGCTGTTTCAGGTTTGTAATACTTTATATGGTTGCATTCTAATGAAGTTACTGAGAAATAATATAGATGGTCATTATATCATATAAAACAAATCTACTGGTGGCCTAATACTTTTGCACAGTATTGTATGTTTTTTAACATTTGTGTGTGACTTTTATGCATTGTGTGTAACATAACAAGAATAAATATCTACTGGATTCCTGTTGAGCCGATCTACCAAATTCAAAGCCAAATCAGACTGAATGGTAAACGGAAAAGAAAAAATAAAATTAATTAATGCTTTACGCTTTTAATTGATTGATTTGGCATTATTTCTATAGTTTATTTTATTTATTTATATTTTGGTGAGCGTAATTTTTATTCAATTCTTGTTTCACTGTACTACTTTAGGAATACGATCATGACAATGGGTCAGTGGCACAGTGGCTAGTGATGTCCCCTCAGAGCTCCAGAGATTCCTGCTTTCTATCCGTGACTCCACCTGTGTGGAGTTTGCATGTTCACTCTGTGTCTTCATAAATTTCCTCTGCATAATTGGGTTATCTACCACATTGTAAGGACATGCATTACGTCAACTGATATAAGTGCCCCAGTGTGAGTGTGTGTATGGATCTGTGATGTGTCTAGGGATGGTCCCTGCCTTGTGCCTCATGCTACCAGTTAATCTCCTGAATTGGATAAAGAAATAACAATAAATGAATAATCAAATTAATAAGGACAACTAAAAGATTTTATAGCTTTAGTTATCTATAACAAGCTTACATATACACATTGCTTCAGTAATTACACTACACACCATTTGATATATGATGATCCACTCTTTATCAGTTCTTACAATATTCTTATCTTTACACATGTTAGAGACAGCAGTTTGAATACTCAGAAGTACAGATTATTGAGTTAGATTTTTTTTTTTCCGGGGGCTGCAAGCAGAGAGTCCATGGAGAGGACTTAGTTTCCCATACTCACTCCACTCCAGTCACGCTTCACAGTGCTCATAATCTCCCACCCAGTCCACAACACCATGCTGCTCAGAGAGCTCCAGCAACATGCCGAATTGTACTTACACCACCCACCCCCCCACTGGCCTTTCATGCAGCAACAAAAGAGCTCTGCCTCTAATTACAACCCTCCCACTTCAATTTGAGCACCCTGGTTAACAGGCCATTGATACACACTCAGTGTGGGCACCTGTGCTACTAAACACAATTTCCACACACAGCCGCCGGCGAGACAGGGCCAAATCAGAGGCCGGCACATTCAGTCTACTCCACATTGCCCACGCTGACCAGAGGAGGGGAGCATTTGAAAAGGAGTGAAGTCGATAAGGGACGAGGTATCGCTGTCATACAAGCGGCATAGCTTAAGGGCAAAAACACAAAGCTGACACCCCACTAATCAGGCTTGATAGAAGTGCTCTGAGATAGCAGATGAACAGAATGAATGTGTGAGGTTTTACATTAGTTTACAGATGCAGATGCACGATTTTGAGCTACTGGAACTACAGGTTCTTTATAGATATGACTAACTAAACCAAGCTGCATGCTGCTTAAATAAATAAATGGCATATTGTTTTGTCTAGACAAAGAAAAAGTATTTTCCGTATGAAATGCGGTGTCTTTTAAGAGCAGCATGTACTAGACAAAAACAACATAACTGGAGCAAATTTGCATTCATATCTTCTTAATCTGAACATTAACTATATAATGATTATATGATTCCTGTGTAGCAGAGTTGTGTAAAACCAAGATGACCCAGCTGACAATAAGGGCTGTTGATGTAAAGTAATGTACTTCTGCACGAGTGCCGAAAATGAAAAATACATAATTTGCATCTGATTCACCACAGCCTGAATATTGAAATTTGATCTGAGTGAAAAATATGTCAACCAGATTTACACAGCACCAGTGACAGGCTCTGCCGTCCAACCGCAGCCTTTCACTGCTTTCCATCACTCATATCTAATGCAATAAAACTGCAATAACAAATCCTCTCTGGATTTGAATAATAAACAGAGTCCTAGGAGACACAGTTTCAGTAAGTAGGCATGGGAAAAGGCTGGGATGTCACTGCACAATTGAAAATTCAATGTAAGAAGTCTCAGATGTCTGTGGGCGCACACACTTTGCTCCATACTTTGTATTCATTGTCCAGGAAAGAGTATTGCCCTATGAAATATAGGTCATAGCAAACATAAATAAATAAATAAATAAATGAAGCAGGTTTTCTCTGAAAGGGATCGCTATTATAACGGTGACCCCAAAATTGTTGCACGAGGCGACGACGAGGTGCTTCAGAAAAGCAGTATATTTAATGACCAGCTATCTTCTTAAAGGGCCATTGTGAGAGAGTTAAACTGACGCCTTTGAAGATTACCTCTCACACACCAAGGGGCAAGAGATAAACAGAGGTACCCAAAGCACTTAGTCAAAAGACATGACTAGGTTTGGTTCCTGTAGTCATATGGAGCACTTTCAGAGCTGCACATTAAATATACTCTCTCATATACGGAGCACAGGAATTTGCATGCATAAAGAGCAGACACAGCAAAATTACCTCTCGCATTTCATCTAATAATGCTGAATCAAATTACCTGGAAAAAACATAGGCAAATACTTAGGAAATGCAGCAAATGTACACCAAAGCAATTTTCACAATATCATTGAACCCTGACTGAAATGTTGCAATGATTCACTTCTGTCCTAATTGCATATAAAGTCTAAGTGCTCGTCAGTCATTTCTCACATTTATAGAACATTCAACTTTTTGGAGCACTCCCTCACTCTGTTAAAAGCACCCATCAATGGTTTTGCTGAAAATTTCAGTGAGACTATTCACTTTCCTTCGCTCTTTCTGTTACTTCTTTTCTCTGTGATCTATTAGTCAAGTATGTAATTGGATTTTATGTGAACAACAACAACAAAAAGGCTGAAATTACACAGTGATTGTGGTGGAGCTAAACCTAGTTAAGCAGCAAGGCGAGTAGGCTTCTTGCTGCTCTTTTGGCTGCTGCTGGGCTTGGTTTCAGCCCTCACACACCTCGCTCTTGCTCAGAAGGGGTGCTGTTAATAGGATTAAGCGGCCTCAGCTCTGAACAAGTATGGATCCACACAGTTGGCCCGACAATCACACATGGTGGTATAAGTTGCCCTGTCGTGCTGATAGCAGATCAGGTTTTCGGTTTCTCTGATAGTAGATAGGTTTAGGATTTTGGAAAGGAACAGTGTCCTGGAATCAGGGCAACAGAGAAGCAGCTAGTTAAAGCATAACTGGCAGAGTAATGCGATTGGTAGAGTAGGACCAGGGATCTGGGGCTGCCTGTGGGCCAACACTGGACCATATCAAATCAGTGAAGTAGAAGCTGTTAGATCTGACTGAGGTATTCAGCAGTAAAACCTGGCCTTGTCCTTCCCACCATAACACAGCTTAGCGGTCATGCTGCACCTTGCGGACATAAGTCTTTGCAAGGCAAAGATAACTGTTAGTGGAACAAATGCGCTCCATCATATCTATAGCCAGATCTCAAACAGTGCAGCCCCGAGGCCAAAAATAAGAATTACCATTAGCAGTTGTCACATTAACTGCTGCAGTGAGCATGGTGAGATCTTATAAACCTATTGTGTAGTATCAACACAACAGCAGCTGCCTAGCATTTGATCAAACAAAATATGTATAGGTACCATTAACACACAGAAAAATTGTTGCACTGTACCAATGAGGGAATAAGGAAATTTAAAACCAGTTAACTCACAGCTTATATGCACTGCTCACAAAAATTAGGGGATATTTCAAATGGAATATAAAGCAATAAAAAAGCATTTTATTTTATTTCGTTAAACAATATCATCAGAAAAGCAAATGCAAAGTAATAGAAAGATTGTGCAAATAAGATGTAAACTCAATTAACGTGATTAAGTTGCAAGTAACATATTCATGGGGGTGAACAAAAGCATGTTAAACTGGATGAGAGTGCCACACATTGACTGTTCAGTAGTGTGTATGGTCACCTAAGACTGCCAAAACACACTGAAAGCAATGCGGCATGGACAGGATCAGATTGTCCAGCAGTTTTTGTGCGATCCTCTGTCACTCCTGATCCAGGACAACTTCCAGCTCAAGAAGTGTTGTGGGAGGCATTGAACGGTTTGGCAGACGTCTTCCCAGTACATCCCAAGTATGTTCAATGGGATTCAGGTCTGGTGAAGATCATGCATTTGTGGTATGTTGTTGACAAGATGCGCACAGAGGGGCCTTGCATTATCGCCCACAAAAAGGACGGGAAAGTTTCTTCCGACTG
>JAUZSU010146373.1:0-15008 GCA_034780255.1 Parotocinclus maculicauda | reverse complement strand
TACCATCCCCTGGGGATCTGATCTAACACATTACTACATCACTACCATCCCCTGGGGATCTGATCTAACACATTACTACATCACTACCATCCCCTGGGGATCTGATCTAACACATTACTGCCTATTAGAAAGAGAGTCTCCATTAATAGACGGGTCATAATTCAGAGGCTTAAATTCCTCCAGCCCTTTAGGTGGAGACACTGTAAACGTCGGACGCTTTTGGCGGCGTCTCTTCCACATAGCTGCTTAGCTCCTAATGGAGTGTAACACGTCTTTATTTTATAGCCCCAATTTACACACAGGGGCTTGGGTGACACTGGCACTGCGGTGGGTCTCAACAGTCCCCCCCCCCCCACGGACCCACATGGTATCACCCCAGCTTTCATTTCTTCCTTCCTTTCTTGTTTCCTTTTTGTACTTTCGTTATTCCCTTATTATTTCCTTCTTTCTTTCTTTCTTTCTTTCTTTTTTTTCTTTTATATTTAATTTGTTCTTTCTCTCTTTTCCTCTTTTCTTTTCCTCATTCTTTCCTTATTTCCATATTTCTTTCTTTTCTTCCTTTCTACGTCATTTCTTATTTACTTAATTCTCCCCTTGTTTTCTTTTTTTAATTTCTTTACCTTCTCCTTTAATTCTTTTCTTAATTTTTTTGTTTTTTCTTAATTTTTTCTTATTTCCTTAATTCTCTTCTTCTTTCTCTTTTCTTTCTTTCATTTACTCATTATTTCTTTACCTTTTGTTTTAATTCTTTATTTCTTTCCTTCATTTATTTATTTCCTCCGTTCTTTCTTTCTTTATTCCTTTTGTTTTCTTTCTTATTTCGTTAATTCTCTCCTACTTTCTTTTTTCTTTCTTTCTTCTTTATTCCCTTATTATTTCTCCCTTTCCTTCTTTCTTTTCTTTCTTTCTTTCCTTATTCTTTCCTTATTTCCATATTTCTTTCTTTTCTTCCTTTCTTTGTCATTTCTTATTACCTTAATTCTCTCTTTCCTTCTTTTTTATTTCTTCACCTTCTTCTTTCATTTTATTACTTAATTTTTTTACTTTATTTCTTTGTTTTTTATTTCTTTATTTCCTTCCTTCCTTAATTTTCCCCTTCTTTCTTTCTTGTTTACTTATTTTCCTTATTTCTTTCTTTCCTTTTTTTCTTCATTCCTTAATTCTCTAATTTTTTCTTTTTTTAATTTCTTCACCGTCTTCTTTATTTCTTTATTTCTTTTCTCATTGACTTATTTCCTCCTTAATTTCTTCTTTCTTTCTAATTCCTTAATTCTCTTCTACTTTCTTTTTTTTCTTTCAGGTTTTCTTTCATTTCTTCCTTCCTTTTGCACTTTCTTTTTCCTTTTCCTTCCCTCGTCCAGTGAGTGAATAAGAGCAGATCTTCAGGTCTCTTGCAGAAACGCCTAACATACCAAACCCTCGGTTAAAGATAACTGTGGTGAGGTTCTCATCCCAGCGCTCCTCTCCGGTTGCTGCTTCAAGTTACAGAGATTAAAGATCTGCCGTGGCCTCCCAGAAAAGCTACGCCGACCGAACGCTGGGAAATTCCTTTGATGTGGCTATTAGAAGGGCGCTGGTGAGCGTGTGCCTGTGGGTCCATCATGAAGCCCATTAGAAAAGAATCATGCTTTCCACTTTCTGTGATTCCTAATAGCAGCCGTTTCAATTCTGAGACCTTTACTGATCGGTCCAATCACCATCCCATACACGCTCTGGTCTGCAGAGGGTTTGATTTCGATCTTATATTCCTCCCTCTACAGACCATAATATCTTTAAACGATTAAAAATAACCTAAAAACTAAACTGAACAGGGGTGATCTCCCTCCCCTCCCTCAGAACGGCCATTGATCCATATCTGATAGGAGCACATGGGTAAGGGATTTTTATCCAACCTTTATCAAGCTCTATAATACAGAGTTACATTCATAAATACCACTTATAACTTTACTGTACAAAAAACAACACGTGTTATAACCACGCCCACAAGCTCCGCCCACTTTTTTCTATTTAATTCGATTCAATTCAAATGTGTTTCTATTCTATAGCGCTTTTTATAACCGTGCATCGTCTCAAAGCAGATTTACAATCCCAAATCCGGAATGGAGCAAGCCTGGGGCGACAGTGGCAAGGAAAATCCCTGAAAGTAGATGGAAGAAACCTTGGGAGGAACCAAGACTCAAAAAGGGACCCGACCTTTACGGTAGAATTCAAAATAAATAACAAAATAGATGGACCGTCACATCATAAGGATGGTGCTCAGACCAATCAGGATGGCAGGATGACGTATCGGGGTCGGGGTCAGGTCCGGACCCTTGATAAAGGTCGCTTAGACTTCTGGGATGCAGCATTAATGCAGGAAAGTACACCGGGATTTTAGAGCAACAGGACCTCCCTATAAGACGACGTCTTTATCAGGGACGTCCCTGCACTTTATAACAAAACCACATGGCACGGCTGTGGGCGAAGAGGGCACCGGGACTGGACTGGACCTGTCCCCAGGAGAAAGGACCACCTGAGACCCTAAATGGCTGGGATAAAGTGGTAAATGCTTTCCCCTAGCCACTTCCTTTTCTGATTTGTGGCTGGTAAAGGCAGCCTTGTACGTTACGTTTTGGGATCGCGGGCACAGCGGTGCCAGGGTAGCTTACCTGTTTGCCACCTTGTGCGTTTTGGCTCCCACTTTAAAGCCCTTTTTTCGGCCGGTCCCTCGATTGGTCAGAGCATCTTGTTTTTTCCCGTAGCTCCTCTTTATCTGTGGCCTTTTGACCTCTCTGGAGCACTGCTAGGATGCCCCTTTTAATCCTCTTCTCTAGATGCCCCCTCCGAACCGCCCTCGCCCCTCCTGGTCGGGGCCGAAGACAAAAGCTGCGCCTTTAGCACGGCTGTCAGACGGATACAGGACCGGAACAAGCGTGGTCAGACAGCGACACAATGCCTAAACACACACACACACACACACACACACACACATGGCAGAACAAGCACATAACCGTAATCACCGTAGTGCCCCACCAGCCTGGTGTTATTTTTTTCTCTTTTTCTTCTTTGCCCGCTTGTAAATCAGAGCCTGCCTGTTGCCATGGCGATTCACAAAACCTTGACTGGCTTGAAGCTTTTCTTATTGCAACACCTTAAAGATTCAAAGGTTTCCCCGCCGAGGGCGTCCCGAACCAACCCCGATCCCGAGGTCCCCGCCGCGGGGTAGAGCCGAGACGCTACCCCACGTCCCGTTCCGGCAGGGGTCCTAGGGGCGCCGTGTGACCGCGCTTTTATTGAGAACGAGTAGCAAGGGGGAGGAATGAATGCAAAAGAAAAAAATCAGAAAGATAAAATAAGGAGCTGCTGATGCTGTATAAGCGTCCCGTAACATTTCTGACTGATTAATTATCTCGACCAATCAGATTGCGAGTTAAAACTTAGCACGATGTAATCAAATGTAACGTCTAAACCGAGGCAGCGACAAAGAAATAATAAACCTGCGGAATAAACCTAGGCTCAAAAGGTAATTTTATAAATTGTTTATCACCCTCTGCCCTCTGCAACAATTCAGTCCTAAAAAGTCAATCCTCCTGCCTTTGCCTCGTGTCCTCCCGCCCCGGCCCCCCGGGGGTCCCCTTCTGGAAAGAGTGGGTCACTGCGAATCCTCTCACTTTATTAGAACTTATTCGGTGCGATCGACGCGCCACTCTCGGTGCCCTGACGCCCGGTCAATACCACGCCGAGTCAAGTGGACCCGAGAGAATAACGCCGGCGCCGTTATCTCCATTACCCCACCCCCGGTCCACATGAGGTTCCTTCATAAAAACCTAAGGAAGGAGAGCGTTAAAGTCCGGACGCTGTACGGATAGGCAAAGGGGGGGTCAGTTTGGGTTCTTAACGAGCCGTCGTTTAAAACCAGGCCTAATTGCGTCCTAATGAAAGCAACCGAGCCGTTTT
Organism: Parotocinclus maculicauda; assembly: GCA_034780255.1. Lineage (NCBI taxonomy): Eukaryota > Metazoa > Chordata > Actinopteri > Siluriformes > Loricariidae > Parotocinclus > Parotocinclus maculicauda. The sequence continues at coordinate 11,072 of JAUZSU010146373.1, read as the reverse complement.
CATTCCGGTTTTAATAAGATGACGCAACGCTCTCGAACGGCGCGGCCATAAAGAAGCGGAACGTCCCGCCCCTGACAGCCGGGGAGCCTCGGGAGGGCCCTGGACCAGATTTACGGAGCCGTTATTGAAACAAGTCGGTCCTGGGTGACTTGGAAAGCTGGGGGCTTGTCGAAAATTAAATTTTGTAGCTTGAGCTGCGTTTCTGGACTAACGAAGAAAGTCCAAGTGGCTGACTTGCACTTTTACTCCTCTCTTCGCTCCGGTATTGTGTCCTAGATCGTAATCCGGCCCACGTCGTCTTTCGGATCAATCGGCCGCGAGGTGTGGCTGCGCCGATAAGCGCTCCGGCAGGCCGTCACAAATCCCACCTCGGGGCAGTGTTTGGGATACTGATTTATTATTGACCTTTACGTTTTTAAATGTCTCCATTCTCTTTTGACAGCGTGCGCCCGTAACGATATAGCGGTAGCGGAGCCGCCGCGTGCGATATGTCAGCTTTAATTCGCCGGCACGCGTGATGGATCGAGCGCCGCGCCCGGAATATCAACGTCATAGGCTCTCGTTTAAAACGCCACCCCGTGAAACCCGGCTCTGTGGCGCCCTGAAAGAGGCAGGGCTCGCCATCTAAAGAGAATTAACACCCCTTATCTTTTAATTCTCACGTTAATAACCCCCCTCCCGCCGTCCGTCCGTCCGTCTGTCCGTCCTCCCGAGGGCCATGGCTGTCTCTTTCATCCTCCGGAGTGCTGACCTTGAGGATTCCATGCATATGATTTGCACATTTCCCAAAAAGTTCGCCCCCGGACCTGTCCTTCAAAGCGGACACTTGCGTCACGTTCCTTCAGAGCTCCGGGTCTCTCCGGACGTCTCTCATTTACTCCCCCCCCCCCGTCCTCACATTTATTCACATCTGGAATTGTCTCGTTAAAAAGGCACCCTCGTTATTCGGAATGAGAGCTTTTCCGGAATAGTTCCATGCTTGCTTGCTTGGAACGCCGTGTCGCTTTTGGTTTTGGAACTCGCTGGCCAATACAAGGGCGGTTCGCTGGTTAACGCCCACACTTAATGAGCCAATCACCCGGGAGCGACCCGATGCGTTTAGGAATGCGGACACGGTCGGGACGGGGTGCTGGAGCTCAAACCGAGCATTAGGATTTAGAACAAAGGTCCTTTAGAAGTATTTCAGAAACTGCTGACCTGCTGGGACGTTCACCCACATTGCCCTGTCTGTTTTTATACACAGAATGGTCCAAAAAGTGGGCATTTCCCCGGGCAGAGGGACGGATAAAAAGGGAAAAAAGCCGGGACGAAAATGTAGACGAGGCGTCCCGTCCCAAATCGTTTGTAATGTAGGACGTAAGCAACCTACAAATCTGGCTCCTCTCCTGCTCAAAGACATCTGAAGACGTCCAGCGTGCAGACGCGTCCCGTACGGCGCGGCGTCTCGGGCTCCTCCGGATTCAGCCTTTCAAAAGCGATCCGGAATGGCAGCTCCTGAGGAGCGTCGCTCGGATTCCGACGTTCCGACGGCGGATCCGACTCCAAAAGGAAACGGAGCGAACCTGTAGATGAAACGGAACGGCAGTCATTAAGTCCCAGCGCCGGGACGGCTGCCAGGTTCTCACCTACACTCGGTAAAAGAGTGGGCACCGGGGAGACGCCGGGGCTTTCGGAGGCAAATCAAAGAGCAGAAATACACACATTAACACCGCACAACAACCGGGTCCTTTTGACACACACAGCTGGCAGAGCGCGGCGCACGATTCGCCATGAAAAGAGCGACAGAGGATTTCGGTAACAAGCTCTAAAAATAAACTTTAAAAAGGGTACGGGATCAGCGTTCCTTCCTTCGTTCGTGCCCGCTTAGTCCAGTTCAGGGTGGCAGCGTGCCACCTTGGGCCAGTCACCCTGTCCTGCCTTTGGAATGCGAATGTAGGACCGTCACATGGGGAGAACATACAAACCAACGCTTCAGTCCCTGGAGCTGCCCACTGTGCCAACCTCATACATAATCAATTAAAATACCATCTGCCCTGTGCCAGACCTGGCCGGAGGCTGGACATGACGGGTACTAAAGCAGAAGAGCGGTTCCCCAAACAAAGGCGAGGATCAAACCCGGGACCTGGAGCCAGTCAGCACTAGCGATACCCGCTGTGCCATGGTGCCACCATGTACGCCCACCAGAACAAGATGCCACGGGGGCACTGCCAGTTCTTTATATATGCCAGAATATAAGAAACAGAACTGAATAAAGGAGCTGTTATTGATTTATTGATTAGTCGACTTTTTTAATCAAACATCCCATAATTAAACTATTTCATCCGTTTTATATCTACAGATAAATTTGCTTAATTAAAAAAACGTACGTTACGCAGATCCAATCTGATCGTATATGTAACCGGATGAAAAGGCTTTCCTGGAAAAGTATTAAAAAGTCATTTCCCGTTTCCATTTCTAATTACGCTAGCTTGTGTGTAATTAAAGACTTTTAATATTTTAATAAGGCGCTTAGATCGTGCTGCCTAATTTTTTTATGTTCAGCCAGTCTTTAACTTTAAAGTACTTCTTGCTTTTTCAAAAAAAACAAAAAAAAATCTTGCCCAAAAATTTGTGCTGTTGACGTTAGGGGGGGGCGGATGCCAAGCCAGCGGCATGATGCTAACGTTTAATACCGTGTTTAGATGTTTATTAAAGTCTTAAGCACAGAAAGGGCAACAGCAGAGGTTGTGGAAACGGTTAAGACTTAGGGCATTCCTAAAATGCATTTCCGCCGTTTCCTGTTCCGGCTTTCCTGTTTCTGGATTGAAACAGTGCCGTTTGGGGCTTCTGCTCCTGTAGCCCACGTGCTTCAAGGTTTTACGTGTTGTAACGGGTGGTTATGCGAGTGTACCAGCCTGGCATCTGGGAACGCCCCCCATTTGATATTTCCTCTTTTTCGGACCATTCTCTATAAACCCTGGAGATGGCGCCGTGGGTATAAATCCCACAGGCCAGCAGTTTCGGACATAACGAAAATCCTAACGTCTGTTGCGTGTAGGTTGAACAAAAGTATCGGGACTTGCTTAGTGATGTTGGCCTACAGCTGGTCGCCCATGCCATGGCGGTGCCCAGTTTTAGTGCGGATCAGCACCGGGTGACCCTTCCACTTTTAATAATACCCCTCCCAGGCGATGATGGGATGTCCAGGAGGGCTAATTTAATCTAATCTAGAGTGCCGACCAAGGTGTGTCCTAATACTTTTGTCCATAGGGTGTAGCTTGAGATCCTGTTATAGCAGTTTATTCATTTACGATATGCGTGTGTGTGTGTGTGTGTGTGGGTGTGTCCCAAAACCCGATCTGCTCCCTTTTCAGCAGACTGAGTTGAGGAAAGGATCGAGACTTGGGGTACTCCTGAGGGTTTCTTTTCCACGTTGACGTTTCCGATGTTTTTAAACGTTACCAGCTGGCGGCGCTAGATTGCAAAATATGTTTAAAGCCATATGCTTAATTTTTAAAGCGCTTAAGACTCTTAAATCTCGTTAAATAAGCTTCTCGTGCTCGTTCGGGATCGGAGAAACAGGGGAAACGCAGGGTCTTTCGGAGGCGGTGTGAACTGGACGTTTCCGGTTTAGTCGGTCCCCTGATTGACAGGCTGATCCCCTGATTTTGTCCTCGGTGGTTAATCTGCTTATTTACAGAGCCTGCACAGTTAGCTGGATGTTCCGGGACGGTTCGAGCCGATAGTCCCTGGCACGGCGTCTCACAGCTCATCGATCGCTAAGAGCTTTCTTCGATTGCGATGCGCTCTCCGAGGGTCCCTTTTATAGCTGACAAGGGCGAGCGTTCAGCTTCTATGACAACCGGCGGCTCCCGCGCTCCCTCTGTCCGCGGCGTTATCGACATAAATCCACCTCTCTTTGGAGTTGCCAGCGAGCCCCGTCCCTAAGAGCTTGTTTGATGGAGTTGTAAAACTGTTTACAGAAGTGGAAATGTTGGCTTTGGCGCTATCGACGTGACGCCGGCTTTTCAGCTCAAGCGAGGTTTTTATTCGTCTCATCCGGCTCAGCAACGACCCGGACTCGGACCAAACTCCCCAGCAGGGCCGTTCCAAACCCCTCACGACGGGGACGAGGATGAGACAAGTGTGCTGGACGTGCAAAAGGAGGCGGCCGCCTTTTTTACGGATGCCAAGAACATCTGTAACGAGGCTGGGGCTCTGTCTCTCGTCACCAAACTGCGGGCGAAAGGTGCGAAACGGAGGCGACACCTGAGTCGGGCGGGGCGTAACTGGATCTCGCCTTTGTTCGAACCTAATTAGAAACGATCCTAAAATAGTAGCTGGCGCATGGCGTGTAAACAAAGCCGTATATAACGCTTAATAATTATCTTCGTTTAACACGACGAACCTTTTTCCGTGCAGGTTTAATTTTATTCGTTAGGCTGATTTACTTTAATTTACTGAATGCAAATATAAAAAAAATGTGACTCGACTTTTTCCAGTCTCCAATCAAGCTGTTTGGTCCATGCTTTCCTGGTCCTGTAGCCCATGTGCTTCAAGGTTGGACGTGTTGTAACGAGTGGTTATGTGAGTTGGCTCGGACCAGCCTGGCATCGTGGACCATTCTCTATAATCCCTGGAGATGGCGCCGTACCTGAAAACGTCCTAACGTCTTTGTTGCGTGTAGGTTGAACAAAAGTATTGGGACACCCACATATGACTTGCTTAGTGATAAAGTTAGAAGAAGGTTGGCCTACAGCTTTCCACTTTTAATAATACCCCTCCCAGGCGATGCTGGGATGTCCAGGAGGGCAATTTAATCTAATCTAGAGTGCCGACCGAGGTGTGTCCTAATACTTTTGTCCATAGGGTGTAGCTTGAGATCCTGTTATAGCAGTTTATTCATTTACGATATGTGTGTGTGTGTGTGTGTGTGTGTGTGTGTGTGTGACCAGACCGTGGCTTTGGCGTTGGCGGTGCGACGACAGGATCTTCGCACCTCGGTCTGTTTTTTTTCGAACCCTCTCGTGATTGAGGGATTAATTATGGGATGCGTGGGCGAGTCACGAATAGGGTCAAGGCTAAAGCTGGCAGCCGTCAGCACGGTGTAATTGGCTCACAATGCCAAGGGGCACCCCTATTAATAGACTTAACGGATAATTAAAGGTGTGGCCCCCGGGCTCTGCCAAAGCCCACGGACCGTTTTCGTGATCCTAAAGGCGTCCGTTACATCACCTGGCACAAGCCGCCGTGGCTGGATCTCCGGCGTTAAAAGCGCCCGGCACGTTCCTCTCGGTACCTTCTTTGATGTAGACCTTTCCAGTTAATTATATGAAGAGGAGATCCCCGGAGAGCAGCCCCACTCCTCACTCCTCACTCCTTACTCCTGTTCCTCTTGACATTTGCTTGCTGATGTTTCAGATTTTAATTCTCCCCGTGCCGTCCCTGTCTTTCTCTCAACGGCTCGGGGTTTTCCGCGCCGCCTGCAACGAGCGCCCGATCCTGCGAGAGGCACTGCGCGTTCAGGGAGGCGAGCGCTTTTCTAGAAGCTGGCAACCAGGCGCTTTCGGGACCCCGTTCGGGACGAGGTCAGCGACGGAGGGGAAGTGCATTAGGATCGACGGAGACCAGCGCACTAATTGGCGCTAATTAGTCCAACCAAGTTGGGATCGATACATATTACGTGCGGTTTGAAAGGAGAGCTTCGCCCCGCAGATGGCGAGCTGGCGACAGGGCGCCTTGGCAAGCCGGGGCGAACCCGCGGCGCTACCCTTTCCTTTTTCGCGCAGAAAAGAGCGGAATTAATCGCGGGCGTCCAATGCACCTGTAATATAATGACCACGGTAATGACGGGGTAATTTAATCAGAATCGAGTGCCGGGGTAATTTAATCAAATTACATCAAACGAGTAGAATCGCTCGTCTTCCAAAAAATAAAAAGGAACGCGGTTAGAGGCTCCGGTGGAACCCCCTGCTGTGAAAATGATTCAGAAGAGCCTAGATGCTCTACGAGTTAATAATATATTGCAATTTGTTAATTAAGGGCAAAATGCATGGGAGTTTGGATGTTTTCCCAACACAGATTAATCACCGAGATGAGCAGGAGAGAGGCCTCGCGCCGGTTTACGCCCGCCGATAATGAAATAAAGACGCCATGCTGATTTGGGACGGCTCGCGACGGAGGGATGAAGCGAGAGGGAGCGGGAGCGCTGCGGCATGCGGACCGAAAATCAATAACAGGTTGGGTGGTGAAGCCTGAACTCCTCCATTAGCCTCTCCAAAACGCCTCATCCTTTCAACGGCGCTTCATTTCCACTCATCCGCCCTCCTCCTCCTTCTCCTCCTCCTCCTCCTCCTCCTCGTCCTCCTCTTTCCTTATTCCGGGCGCTGCCGCGTCCAGCCCCGGTACAGAAGGGGAGCCGGGACGATCCGGAGTCCGTCCTTGCTTTTAATTACCCCCCGACTTTCTTCCACCCTATCTTCTTTTTTCAGAAAGAGAAAAAGGGACAGGAGTGGAAGGACGGATGGACGGACGGACGTGTCGTGGTGGTCTTTGAGCTCGCAGGCAGCCAGAGCTGATAAAGACTTCTCTAAAAACCCCTCTTTGTCCGTCCTCCAAACTTCTGGCCTGAGCTCTGAGGAAGGCGAGGCGAGGCGAGAGAGCGAGCGGGAGCGCCGGAGACGAAATGGGTCGGAACGCCAATAATTAAGCGTGTTCTTTTTGTGCGCTTTCCCGCTGAAAGAGATTAAATTGTGGTCATTAAAACCGTGGCGTGGTCATTAGCGGTCGGATTGGTTTCCGCTGAAGGAGGATTTCTGCTCGGTTTTCTCATTGTTCTCCGCTACGTAATCCGTCTCCGGCTCTCTGAGATCTGCTGCGTCGGGAAGCTCCCAGTATCCGTGTTTACACCAAGCCTAATAATCCGCTCGTATTCAGACGCAGCCGGTCGGCTCCGCGTTTACTGGCAGCCTCTGAAAAGGGTCTAGAAATGTGCCAGAACCTCCAGATCCTCTCTGGAAACATCTCTTTAGGATCAGGTTTTATCAGCACTAGGGTTTAGATCGGGGCTAGGTTGTTTTGGGAGGGGCAGGATCTCCAGGTGAGAAGGAAACATCAGATCCCAGGCTGGGGAACTTTGAGAACTTGGAGAACCTGGTCAGTCCTTTCCAGACCAACAACCATGGAAGGTGTGGAGGATCTTTACCAGTACGAAAACGAGGAAACGGCAATGAAAAGCATGGCGGCGTGGTGGCAAGAGTAATCGCCTGGTCGATGCCCTGGAATCCAGGTTGGACCTATGACCTATGTAACCCGATGGTGAGAACCATGGAACCTGACAGTGAAAGCTCTCACCAGGCCGACGTCCTTGGAGCGATAATTGAACCCGGTGATGAAAGTCCCTGCCAGAAGAACACCCATGGAACCTGGTGGTGAGAGTCACTTCCAGAAGAACACCCATGGAACCCAGTGGTGAGAGTCCCTGCCAGGAGAACACCCATGGAACTCGGTGATGAGAGTCTCTGCCAGAAGAACACCCATGGAACCCGGTGGTGAGAGTCCCTGCCAGAAGAACACCCATGGAACCCGGTGGTGAGAGTCCCTGCCAGAAGAACACCCATGGAACCTGGTGGTGAGAGTCACTTCCAGGAGAACACCCATGGAACCCGGTGGTCAGCCCAGCACCAGGGAAGTGCCACAGGTCCTCACCGTCCCAAAACCTTGAATGTTGTGTCAGAACCCAGTGGTTAAAAATCTCACGAGGCCAAGCAGCAGGTCAGGGCAACACGTTTTGGTGAGAGTAAACGGCACCCTGTGTAAACCCCCCAGGTCAGGGCCCCGTTGTAGCCCACCCACCTCAAGGTTTAACGCGTCAGGCATTCGGGGACGCTTCTCACTCGCCATAAGTCGTTTCCGTCAGCCTTCCTGCGCGTATAATTCCGATAAGTGCCCGCTCACAAAATCAGTTCCAGTTCCTCGTTACCTGTCCTGATTTGGGGAACGAGCTCGTTAACGAGTTCGGAGATGAAGTCGCTGGGAGCGGAAACAAAGTGACAGAACCCGACATCTGCTATCGATCTCTGGGGAGACAACTGCTCTTTCACCGCTTTCTCAATCGAGAGGAGAGACTCTCCACACTTCAGGAGCTGTCAGACCAAGCGTGAATAGCGTTCGCCTGCCGGAGACGCCGCCCGCTCGCCCGAATTAGAAAAGATGTGACGCTTCGTTTTTTATTATCATGTGTTCAGACTAACGAAGCTCACCGACAGAACCCCCGGTAGGACGAGCAGGGCGTGGTCTGCGGTGCAGATTCCAATCGTTTTAGGAAATGTTATAACGAAATAACGGTAATAATAAAGGGAATGTGAAAAGCCAAAAGTCTGTGGACACCCAAACCCGTAAGGAAAAAGCCAGGATTGTTGTTTTGAGTGAAGTTTGGTAAATTGGCTTCCAGTGGCGCCCGACACCTCACAAGCATTCATTACGTCTAACTACGGCAGCTCTAACGACTGTGCTAATTAAGTTAATCACGTCGCTTCTTTCATCCATTAATTGGGTTAGTTGGTGTAAATAACCGGCGACGTTGGTAAATACAGGATTGGTGGTGCGTTTGGATTGTGGTACAGGATTTTTGGTGAGCTTTACACTTCTGTACCTGAAGAAAAAGTCATTATCGTGTGTCAGGAAGCCCGGTGCGCCTCCTCAGGCCAGCAGGGGGCGGTGGAAGCATGCATTAACGCAGGAGCTGTCATCAATCGTCTTGTTCTTGTTTACCTAATGGTACGAAAACGAAAAAGAAAAATGACAGATGATGTTTTTTGCTAATCGGGTCGATCGTGTCACGTGATCAGGATATAACGGGATCCGTTATAAACGCTGATCATTCCCTTAATCCGTCCGTCTGAAGGAAGGCTGATGAAGTCGTTTGGATTTTTAGACAGTATTTGTGCTCCAGGGGTGAAACTCATCCCAGAGAGAGGGACAGATGTTCTGCCTTCTGAATGATAAATGATCTCATTATTAAGATAAATTAAACAATAATGGAACGATAATATGAGATTATCCAGCGGAACAGCGACCAAATCCAATTTTTTATAAACGATAGATAGATAGATAGTGATCAATAATAGTAATCAATACATGAAAACACTTTAACATAAAGGTCATGTGTACAGATTAAAATATCAATAGAACATCAAACGTATAATGACTTTTATAAGAATAAACTATTTAACAATAATAATAATAATAATAATAATAAAGGCGAAAATAGAATTAATAATGACCTAATATACGATATCAATAATAATGACAATAATTCTAATAATAATCATAATATAATTAACAAAAGTAATAATCATGTATCATAATAATTACAATAATACTAATATTTTTTTAATTATTATTTTTAAAGTAATACAATTAATCATATTATATTTAATAGCAATAATACAAATACAAAGTGATAATAAAATAGTAAACCTTTTAAATAAATAATATAGTATAGTGATAGTAATAATAATGACAATAATAATATTGATATTTCATAATAATGAAAATCAAAAGAAATCATTACAAATTTATTCCAAAAGATTTTTCATTATGTAAAAAAGTAACAGTATTTCATTATAATAACAATAATACAAATAAATATAATTTTTTATTACAAAATAATAATAATGATGATAATAATAATGAAAGCAAAAATGTAATTAATAATGACTAAATATACGATATAAATAATAATAACAATAATTATAATAAGGATCATAATATAATAAACAAAAGTAATAATAATGTATCATAATAATGACAATAATACAAATATTTTTTCCCCAAAATATTAAAGTGTTTAGTTTAAAGGTAGTACAATTAATTATATTATAATATGATATATTATTATATTATATCATAATAGTAATTATACAAAAACAAAATAATAATACAATAGTGAATTAGTGAATAAATAATATAGTATAGTAATAGTAATAATAATGACAATAAGTATAATAATAGCATTAATATTAACAAAACTAATATTGATATTTTATAATGACAAAAATCAAAAGAAATCATTAAAATTTTATTCCAAAATATTATTCATTAAGTACAAAAAGTGACATGATTTCATAATAATAATAATTAAAATTTAATTACAAAATAGTAATAATAATAATAATAATAATAATAATACAAGTTATTCAAATTTAATTACAAAATAGTAATAATAATAATAATAATAATAATAATACAAGTAATTTAAATTTAATTACAAAATAGTAATAATAATAATAATAATAATAATAATAAATACATCAAACCTAATCAGTGCTGGTCCTGTGGGGATTTTCTGAGGGTTCTGTGAGGGTCCTGTGGAGCTCCTCTTATGGTCCTGTGGAGCTCCTCTTATGGTCCTCTAAGGGTCTTTTGGAACTTCTCTGAAGGTCCTGTGGAGCTCCTCTTAGGGTCCTGTGGAGCTCCTCTTAGGGTCCTGTGGAGCTCCTCTTAGGGTCCTGTGGAGCTTCTCTGAGGGTCCTGTGAGGGTCCTTTTTAGCTTCTCTTAAGGTCCTGTGGAGCTTCTCTTAGGGTTCTGTGAGGGTCCTTTGGAGCTCCTCTTAGGGTCCTGTGAAGCTCTTGTAAGGGTCCTGTGGAGCTCCTCTTAGGGTTCTGAGAGGGTCCTGTGTACCTTCTCTGAGGGTCCTGTGGAGCTCATCTGAGGGTCCTGTGTAGCTTCTCTGAGGGTCCTGTGTAGCTTCTCTGAGGGTCCTGTGAAGGTCCTGTGGAGCTCATCTGAAGGTCCTGTGTACCTCCTCTTAGGGTCCTGTAGAGCTCCTCTTAAGGTCCTGTGGAGCTTCTCTTAGGGTCCTGTAGAGCTTCTCTGAGGGTCCTGTGAGGGTCCTGACCATTAGAGGGCAGAATAAAGGGGAGGCACAGAGTGTATTGTTTGTGATTAAGGTCAGGTCGGTGCAGGAACAGGAACCCGGTCGCTCTTCTCCAGCTGACATTGTTTTCTTTGAGCCAGACTTGGTTGTGAATATTCATAGCGTTTGCACAGCTGAAGGACGACCGGCAGCCTTTATGTTGTTTCACTTCCC
>JAUZSU010146362.1:0-15009 GCA_034780255.1 Parotocinclus maculicauda | reverse complement strand
GTGGGGGGTCCTGGAGATTTGGTGGGTTCCAGGAATGGACTCGCTCAGATCTCTGGGATTCCTCCGCGTTTCTGACAGTACTATTTCAAAATGTTCTGTATTGATATTTATTTTTCCAACACTACTGGCTACTGTTAATTGAACCTGGGTTTTTGTAAATGTGAACATATCAGTGAATATCAGGGATGGCGTCCAACAGTTTCCTTGACAAAGCTCCACCACATCACTGTTTTAAACCATGTTGAAAATTAATACATTATTTTGAATAACCCATTTGTGCCCCTCTCCTAATTTGTAGTAAATGTTATAAATATACAAAGTTGTGTACAGAGAAAACAACTTCAAGTAGAATATGACCTTTTTCCTTTTTACTTGTAAGTACAAATGTTGCAAAACTGATGTTTCAAAACTTTTTTGTGTAATCAGCAGCACAACCATCGCAAACATGCAACATCTGCTGGACGAAAATCTGTGCTAAAGGCAACCAGAGACATAAGTTGTATTCAAGCACAGAAAAAAAATGCTATTACTAACTTATCAAGGGCTTTTAAGTGGCATGGATGTGAAAATTAATTAATATTTATAGTATGTGGAAGCCATTTTATGATAAGCACATATACTCATTTTACGATGACAGCATGTTATTGTCATCTGCTATAATAACCATTGACCTCACTAATATTTGCACATACAGGATGTAGAACCAGAAACTCTGGAGAGCCATTTAAAATGTGACCACCTGATACTGAACTGGCATGATTTATGCTCATTAAACAAAAGCTCCCTTACACACAACACACATAGACTGTAAGTCATTTTAAAGAAAAGTATTTTGTAGAATGAAAGAAATATAGGAGAAGCCATTGTCAGCTGAATGAATCCAGTGCCAACCTTCTCTACCTTATCGAACTGTAAATCTAATTTGCAATCCGCAATCCGCATGCTGTCACCAAATACACCTACATTCCAAATCGTCGCCTAGAAATGCCACCTGCGAGCGTGTCATCACCACTGGTTCCTGACATATACAAGCTGCTACATCAAGCATTTCACACACAATATTTGGCATCAGACAGTGGTATGACAAACCCATCACCTTTAACTAAAAAAGTGCTAAATCTCTCTACAAAGACAGCTAGCAATATTGCAATTTCACATTCTCAGTCTCTGAGTCTCTCCTTTGGTTTCTCAATCTTTCCCTTAAGGCCCAGCAACATGACAGGAAAAGGAAAAACAAAACAGCAATATCTATGGTCCAAGAGTAAACGGCTCTTAATCACTGTAGCCTACCTGCCAAGTAGCATTTATTACCCCCGGCCAAAGAAAGAAAAACACAAAGACAAGGATATAGAGATAAACAAAGAAAGAAGGAGATTGACAGATGATGATGATGATGATGGCACAATGTTGAATCCACTGAGGTTTAAGACTTGACTGAATGGTTAACATTAACCTATTCTTGAGTAATTTATATGTTTTTTGAAGTAAGTCCATCATGCTATCATCTTGCAGAGCTGCAATAAGTCTTCTAAATACTACTATACAAATGCAAAACCTTGAAGATTTTTAGAATCCATACACTTAGAATAAATATATAATAAGTATATATTAGCAATATAACATTTATTACTCAGCATTTTCATTCTGTTATGGCCTGCCAAAAATGTTCTGACAAACATTTCATATTTAAATCAGGGTTGATTGTTGGTGGAAAAAAATAGGCAACATTGTGTATTGTAACCATAAATCAGAGCTATTGGCTCTGTATGGGGTCTGTATCAAGCACGAACATGTTTGACTCTCAAAGTGCGCTTCGTTTGACTAGTAAGCCCTCTCTGTACCATGCTCTGCCATGGTAGGGTGAGCCATATTCAGGAACGCTTGAAGACTTAGGCAGGTTTCAGTTGGACTGGTTCATATGTATTGCATAGCATGAAACAATGTCAGCTTCCTTAGTAAAAAATCGTCTTATACATGAGCAGCCAAAAAGCAGTGTTGCATAATCAATAAATCTATTAGATGTTTGAGTGTGGTGTGTCAGTGTGCCCAAAAAGCCACAAATTATGAAGTTCATAAACCATAAGCCCATAACATTTAAGTGCAACATGATAGCAGGGCAGTTCCTGGAGGTGGGACGTGGAGACAATAGAGCTCTGGCAGGATACAAGGAAACCAGACAGAGTGTGAGTATACCCCAAGTCCCACTGCACAATATTCACTTAACTTTCTTATCTGCTTAATCATTTACAGGGTCAAGAGAGGGTGGTGCTTAGCCAGTGCCACTGGGTACAACACAGGAACAATCTTAGACAGGGCACAAATCCATACACTCACACACTCATACACTCACTCACACACTAGGGGCACTTTATCGTACTCAATTAGCCTAAAGCAGATCTTTAAATTGTGAGAGGAAACCAGAGCATCAGGAGTAAACCTATGCGGACATGGGGAAGACATGCAATGCAAAGTTACATATTATAAATAGAGAGGTAAATGTTGACCTGATAATAAAAATTATCCATATATTAAATCTGCATGTCTTGAATTAAAATATATCCATATATTGGATGTATTTTGGATGGAAAGGCTGGTAAATATTTGCTGGCTTCCTGACTCAGCACTGGCTTTGGGATTTGTACCTAAACCAAGTTAACAGATAATGACAGGTGCAGATCTACTCAAAACACCACAATCAGCACAAAACTCTTACGCATATAAGCTTAAAAAGTTGGTCATTAGCTTAAAGTGAGTTAGCTTCTGATATGGATAGCTTGTATGCTGAAGTAATACTGATAATAATAATAAATCACACTGGTGTACAGATTAAGCTTCTTGGCTATTCAGTTGCAAAAAGCTGTGAAGGTAAAAGTATAGTCAGTACAAGGAGCTCAGTAAGATTCAACTGCTTTGATATCTCCCAAAGCACAGCAGCAGGGCAATTTGTGCTGCAGAAAAGAGCTCTGAGGGAAGCCAGAAGCCGTTGCCTGCACTTTCTATTTAAGGGCATTATTAACTCTGTATGTAAACTGCAGCGTTACAGAGGCACCCATCAGCTTAGTCTCACTGCTCTGTCACATCATACAGATCAAAACTGAGCCTAAATAATAACCACCTCCTACAGCCCCTATCACTTATACTGTGTCCTTTCCCTTTAGTCTTTAACTACTGTCTATCAGTCAGTTTGTGTGTCTGTCTGTCTGGCTATCAACTGACTGTCTCTTATCTCCATAAGTGTCTCTATTCTACCTTTAAAATTTCAGATATTCACGTGTACTGTCATTGTGAGCTCATACAAAGTCTTATCTTCCAAGTTACTATTAAACTTAATACATAATCACTGTCTTGGGTCTCTTGATTAGGCTCCTCCTGTATTGGCAATAAAGATCCAACGAGTCCTCTTTGTGTCAAAGACACTAAAAAGGTGGGACACTAAAGTTGCCAGCCTGTTGAAGTGAGCTAATTGGCGAGCAAAACAGACAAGCTTCGCCTTGAGAGCTCAATCAAAAGCCAGCTGTAGGTAGAGAGAGCTCATCAGACTTATATTTGTATGAATATGTTAATGTTAACATATGCCCCAAGAAACATGGGGTACAGCTGTGGCGTCAGCCAGAGTCATAAATTATTATGACACACAAAGCCATGATTAATAAATAAGTCATATATTAAAATAAAAGAGTTGTATATTACACATGCAGGCATGCTCAGACATTCAAATGCAGATACCTCCTCTGCAAATTAATGGCAAGCCACTGAACTGCAGGTTGCAAAAAAAAATGCTGTACATCAATCTGAGGTTGAAAGTGACACCAGTGTGTTGATGCACGTGTGTCTGTGAGATTGTGCGTGTAAGTGTACATAATGAGGGGGCTCATGAGCAGCAACTACAAAGGCGGCTGTCGCTGTGAGGTGCTGTGTTGGAGGGCACATGTGCCTTTTCAGAACAGCTGTCCAGATTACTGGTTAATGAAAAGATAAAAAATACACAACACAATGCCACAGGCTGTCCCCCACAGGCACACTCTAAAGACACCCTGAATCTCTTAGGCCTTACCCGGACCCAACAGACATGGTCCCGGATCTGGCCTCCCTCCCCAGAGTGAAGTGTGTGTGTGTGTGTGTGTGTGTGTGTGTGTGTGTGTTTGAAGGGGGGTGTCTGCCAGCTCCTCTGCATTTGGACTCATTCATTGAAAAGAATGGAGTCATGGGGAGACTTTCATCTTCAGAATAAAAGTCTAAGAATCACGAAGGCGAAATCAGAGAGATAGAGGATGAAAGCAGGGAGAGGGAGATTAAGAGAGGGAAGGATAGAAGGTGACAAGGGTAAGAGATGAGGGGATGGCTGAGGAGGGATAATCCTACAGGGTTTTCAAAGTTGAACGTGATGCTAAGATGGAGAAAAACACAGTAAGCAGGCTTTATGGCCCAAAAAACAGGAAATTGAAAAGAAAAATGACTCCATGATGGCACATGGCAAACAGAAGGCACACCAGTGCACACTACTGTTTCTGTTCTTGTATCTATATTAGTCCAGCAACGCCATTTTTAAAATGAATGGCTATTTGGTTGGCAAAAATCATTCTCGCACTTTGGTCAAAAGCTTTCAGTTGAGCTTATCTGTAGGATTTGGAGCTGTTTCGCTTTTGTTGTTTTCGATACATTGACTGTATGTTGGGAAGTAAAGAAAATAGCCATATGTTCTTGGTGAGAATGAGCAGAATATGCAGCTATTTCTTATAAGAGGATCTTGATATTCATCAGAGCCATAGATAGAGTATCTTCTTGGATGCTTAAAATGAGATGAGAGTTTAAACTCATACCATACCCTTGGTCCAAATACATTCCTACATGTCTCTTGCCACATCGCTGCTGGGGTAAAATAGATTTTTTTTACATTTTTCCTTTGTTTTTGCTAAAACGTCTGCCTTATTTCTATGAGTCATTATGTTAGAGTTGTTAATTTACTTTCAAAACTTTTTTTATCTTGTTACTGTACCTGTGCTGATTTTCAGTACCTTTGGTATATATTTGAGGTTGTACATAAATATAACTAACCATCTGACTGGTTAGCAACACACTACTTAATATGTGCAAATACATTTCAAAACCATTTATATAATTTAACAGGCACACAGGCTCATATTGTTGAACTTTGAATCCATAGAATGGCACTTACCTCCTTTTGAATATCACAAACAGTTATAGGTATTCAGTAATAACTGGGAGCACTACTTTAGGGCTACTTCAGGGCTCAGAGAAATCAATGACTGCAGCTGCCCCTTTACAGACCAAATTAAGGGGTCAAGGTCAACTCTGTATAAAAGGTTAACAATTTGAACAAAAGTTGAAGGTAACAAGGCAAAGGAGCGATAAGAGTGTGGCTCAACTGCCAGTTGACATGACCACTGACCCCAGATGCCATTTTCTAATAAGCAAGAGCTGTGAGAGCAGCTGAGGGAAAGCCAAGTAAAGTGCTTGGAAGAATCAATGGGAGGACAATTAATCAGAAATAATTAGGTCTACGTCTTTTTTTAAGTTCACTATGACTGTAACAAGGACTTCTGAAGGGTTTTAATGCAGAGCAGTACTGGTTTCAACCACTGGGGGGCAATGGGGTCAGAACGAGTTCGGCAGAGGAATAGTCTCGAAGGACAAAGACCACCCTTAATATGGGATTTACATAAAAAATAACATATGCTTATGCTTATGTGCTGTATAACATCCATTCAGACAACACACAATGGTCTAATTAGATAATTACCCTCATTATTAAGACTTTAAACCTACTTAACCCATATTACCTTTCCAGGTACATTAGCCGGCACAGAGTTGCGATGACAGACATAAAAATGCTGAAAAAATATTTATTAAGCAATGAGGATCAGGATGAATCAGTTTGCAGTCAGATGAACCAACACACTGAAAGACAAACCAGCATGCAGAGGTGAACTAGAGCATAGCCAGTGTGCATCTCTATGAATAGTTTGGTTAACGTGGTGCTCATTATAAGGTTGGATCGAACAGCAGTACATGTCGGTAACTTTTCTATTTAATCAGTACCATTACATGACAGTATCCCATAAAGCTTTGCTGTATAATATGTAGTATACAAGTATTTATATTTTATATTGTCTTCAGACGTCAAGATCACATCACACCCTTTTGTATCTACAAAACAGGAATCTATCAAAGCAACTTTCTCAACAAGTTACAAACCCACTGCTAAAGAGTCTGGGCTCCACCAATTCCAAAGTTAGACAGATTGTGTATAAATGAAGGAAATTCAGGATAATTTTCCATACCCAGAAGTGGTTGACCAAGAAAGATCACTCCAAATTAAAACCTATAAACAAAAGTACGTAATAATCCAAAAGATCACCAGAAAACCAGCACTCTCCAAACAGAACACTGCTGCATATCTGCAGCAAAATCATGCATCCAAGCACGTGGACAAGCAGCATTGCATTGCATGTTTCAGGTCATATATTATGCACTATACACTATATTGGTGTGTATTGTTATTGTAAACATATACAATTATTTGCAAATTCAATTTGAGAAAAAATCAAGAATTAATTAAGTAATAAATAAAAATTCACCCTTGAATGTAGTAGTTTGTGAAACCTCCCTTTGCCAATAAAACATCAAGTCTCCCACAACATCTTATAAGATTGTCTCAGATCCAGTTTGTAACTTTTCAATCCTTGCTGTTTAATGAACACTCATTTGAAAACATGTCTGGGGATTTTCAGGCAAGTTGCTATATTGTATTGCTATACACTGACTTATGAAGGGGAACACACTTTTATTTGGAACGTGTGTTCCATTTGGCTTTAACATAAGTAAAAGTAAAAAGAGGAAATAAGGTTTGTGCCACTCACCCACAGTCCTCTCACCCACAGCAAGTGACAATTCATACTGCTTTTCAACCAAGGCTTGCAAGCTCCTTTGTTTTTAAAACATACAAAATGCATGTATATGCATGACTTCCAAACTATATGCATTGCTCGCTCTCCGGTGTTCTCTCTTGTGCTAATTACATGCAGCAGCATTCTGCTAAATCCTCAGTAATGATCCTATTTACACTTTACAGATTAATCAACTTTTAGCAGTGCAGCTGTATGCCTTGGATAGGAGGATGAGGGTAGCAGCTATTGCATATCCTGTGGAGAAGGTGGCCTACATTTTAATTGATTACAACCCTCTACTGTCACTGTCAAAATTGTTTTTTTTTGGACTTTTTTCAGACACAAGGTTTACATTTTAGTTTGTTCTCTGCTTTTCTCATGGTAAAAAACTGCCAGATTAGTGTTTGAAGTCAGAAGACAGAGACAGAATAGTGCATCTCGGCACTACCAGAGCTAAATTTTCTGGTTCACAGAAGCACTAAAGCTTCACCTTAAACTACAACTGTTAGAAACCATTATAAATCACAGATAATATAATGACATAAACTAACACTTAAATACTGAAATAATACTGTTAAATGTAATGCATTCCAGATGTAACACTAATTACCATTTCCATTTAATCCAATACAGGGTCAGGCCTAGGCAGAGCTGGCAGCTGGCACTAGGCAAGACCCAACCCTGGACAGGGTAGCCATTCATCACAAGACATGCACACACCCACTGTCAAACATACCACCTGGACACTTCAGAGACACCTGTCTTTGACGTAATGCATTTATTCGGAATATTAAAGAAGCAGGAGTACCCAGAGGAATCCCTAAGAGACAAAGTGAGAACATAAAAATACCACAGAGACAGGGTCCTAGAATAGAGGGCCTAGAATAGAGCCAGGACTTGTGAAGCACAACACATATTAGACCAATAGCTCACCATTAACATTATTTTATAATTGCACTTGGGTGAAATTAATGTTCGAACTGCTTGGATTAAGTTCCGTTTTCTCATAGCGTCAGGTTTTACTGTGTACATAGCTGGAAATAGAGTGTCTTCAAAATCATCATTGCATGAAATAAATGTGTATGCCCATTCTTTATAGCCGCCCTGCTTGATGGAACTGCAGCGTAGACATACAGACGAGCTGAGACAGTGTGACAGACACATTTTAACAGTTTCCTCCTGTCCACAGTCATCAGTGTAAGTCCATCCTTAATTATTAGATATAACAGTCTCATTCTCCCCTACACAGTGTGTGACCTTTTCTTGATATTTGTACCTCTGATTCTGAATCTAAATCCTTCCCTGTTATCACATTAGATTCCACTATTTTGCATACAGTCCATACAGCACCGTTTTGTATTTCAGATGTCCTGGATTTAAAATGTCCTGTTTAATTTGATTGTATTCATTTTGAAATATATCCTCATTTTTGTGAACAGTATATATGAAGTACAATATAGGACCTCAGATGTACTAAGCGCTACCTCCAGTCATTGTTCTCATGCAAAACTCTTGTTAATTGCATTTTTATGTCTTATTAATATGTATAACATTAAAAGATTATTGTTGATTCATGATAATAATCTGAATACACTTTGCATGACTTAAAGTAAAAGGTCCTGCTCTTTTGCCACTGTAAATATGTGTGTACATGTACAACACTAGTCTGTATCTAGACTGGATTGGTTTGTAATATTCTTAATAGAGTTGCTAGGTAGGTCACCCTTTCAGCTGAAGGGGTTAAAAATGACAGAATCAATATTGTCAGATAGGTGCAATACTGAATACATCACTGGGTACACAGTAAAAACAGGCTCTTTATATATGCTATAGCAATTCACCTGTTAAATCTATATATCAACACCCGTTAAGAGGGTCTCTCACCACAGGATAAATACATTTCAGATTTATAGCAGTCTGACATCGCTGCTGGAATGTAACAATGCTACATTAACGCTGCAACCTGTCAGTGCAGAAACAGAGAGGGAACATCAGCATGCACATGCTGGTATTTTGTGCTAGGGTATTCAGCTAAGTTATTATACAATAATCTTTTTTTGATCATTAAAGTTTGACAAAGGGATTTTACCTAAATGAACAAATAAATATTTTTAAATGTAATCATTCTTTCTTATGTAGTAAGGGTTGAAGTCATGCTAAATGTGGTTATGCAACTTAGAAATAAATCCTTATATTATATGGTATTGGTTTTTTTATGTTCAGTTTGACAGTTTTTCATGTATTATGTTAGCTGATAATTATGCTGCAGCTAAAATAGAGCATGCACCATGTTAATGATGGTATATTTTATGCAGAAACTAAATGTTTCTCCATGCAGCTGAGCTAGCGGTAGTGAGTCATTAACATTGCAGCACTTCAGATACAACACTCAACAGACCCCTATTACACTAGTAATGCTGACTTTTTGTTTGTAGCCATCATTAGTATCGAGTGCTGAGATCCTGTCACATTGACTTAGGACTGCACAGACTCTGCATACTCTATTACCTTAAGGTACAGTAATTATGCACTTTGCAACCGTGCAGGATTCCGTGTGAAATATATCGCTTAAATATGTCTTGGAGTTGTGCTGGTGCAGAGAGACGGAGAGAGAGAGAGAGAGAGAGAGAGAGAGAGAGAGAGAGAAAGAGAGAGAGATGCTTCTGATTCCTGATCCAAAATGTCTGGTCATTATCAGATAGCCAGAGAAAACACAGAACGGCAGTTAAATATATCTGTTTCAATCGATCATGGCCTACAGAAAGACTGGAAACAGATGCTTGAGCAACAGAAACACAGTGTATAGATTTTCATAATACACCATTTGTCCAGCCTGTATTAGGTGTCACATTGTGCACAGATCACACTGTCAACAAGAGTCTGTATGGTAATGCAAAAAAGCACTTTTAAACTAACAGGGATACCTAAAATGTTGTGACTTTACTGATGATATCCGTAATTACATACAGTGTGATTTTACCTCTGCTTGCTACCTCTCTTACTCAAAGAATGTGTGGAAGAAGTGTGAACAGGAGGTATCAACTTTGAATTAAATTGCACAAATTGGTAAAAAAAAAAAAATCTTTAAACGTCATACTATGTCAGTGTGTGCCTCCAGACTTTACAGCATTGCAAGGAATCTGTTTGGAGTTATGTCTGCTGATGCCCCCTTGACTTTGAGAGTTTGTAGTTTTCTAGCAGTGTAGTTTGTCCATCCAAACAAAAAACCCCACAATGCAGTTTTTCCATGGATCATTGTAACTTCACTCCTCATATCCGGATCAATTATGCATGTGCTCCAGTGACATGAGGAAATTATTTGGGGCTGAGAGGGGTGTGAAGGAGCTAGGGGGTGGGGGTGGGTGGGCCTAGGTGCTTGCCAGGGTGTGAAAAGCACTTTACTAAAACAATAAGAACAACGTTTAAACCTGGTGCCTCAGGCCATGTGAAACAGGGGTAATATTAATTAATGTGCCAACAGGAAGCAGAAGTGGAATGGAGCCTGTGGCTGACAGAAAAGTGTAAATGTGAATCGAGAGCTTCCTAAAGTGGATGTTGGTTTAAGGTTAAATGTGTCCTGATGGCAATGAGACTTAAGCTGGGTAAAAATAATAAATTTCTGGGGGACAGGGAACTCTAACAAACTGTGCTGCAGTGGTTTTGCCCAGCCATTTTTCAGAAGCAAATTAACTTAAAGAACTGTGAATAAGCCCCAAGCTCGAACTATCACTAATTCCAATAGCCCTAAATACTCAGTGTTGTAACTCTGCCTGTGTGTATTAAGTGTGTGTTTACGTAAAGGGTTGTGTTTCTTCCAAATGTTATGTTTGCATATTTATGAAGAAAAAAAACAGGTTTTATGACTCACAGCTCCAGAGGGCTCCATCTGTTTTTACTGACTTTCACCAGACAGCCTAAATTATCTCAGTGTATACTCCTATCTCTTTTTGTTTTAAATTCCAGCCTGGAATGTAGTGTAGAGCAATACCTTGGTGCCCAGAATCATGGTAAAGTTGTTAAGGGTGTTCATATGACTAAAATCTGTTTTATTCTTCCATCGAAACTTAAGATTCAAACTTTTAAACATGAGTGTTAGGAGTATTAGGAGAATTCATCAAATGAAAGTGCAGGTTTGAGTAGGCAGTAGTAATTGTGTGGGGGATTGTAAAATTGGCTTAATGTACCACTAACCATAGTCTAACTACAGCTGTGTTTTAGTGCATTAAGCGGTTTCCTAGAAATGGGTTTATAGTGGGAGAATGCTTAAAGTTGATATCTCAACAGAGATGTTTTCAGCTGGAAAATGTAGTGGAAATACAATTGCACAAAAATACTGGCTCCTTTAGAACACATTGTACACTGAGCTATCTTAATCAAGAAACCTCACACCAGGCACAGGAGTACATAGTGAAGCATGTATCAGTGCTGCTTACCATTAGGATAACAACCATGTTAAAGTTTTTACTAGTTGAAATGTAAAATACTTTACATTTAACCCTGTGCATCTAGTGAAAGCATCTCTTCAAACTCAAGCTTGATACTATATCAAACTGACAGCTGATCCTGATGGTAATTCACACTTAATGGCGTATTATTTTGTCATTCTGTCTAGTACTATACTTTGTAGTTTGGAAAGTGCTTTCTGCTCCAAACATACTAATCTGCTTTCAGCTGAGAAGGAGGGAGACAAACTCCACCCACACCCTTTCAGACATCTACACCAGCCCATCACTGAGGGGGTGGCAGGTGACTTAGCTAACAGTGGTACCTGTCTATTCTGCATGACAGTAAAATATTGTGCTTCAAACCACCTGGTGAAAATAAACAGCAGTAATGGCATAACACAATCAATTTCAGGCCAAACTGCAATGATAGTGATTAGTTGCTATCTATCCCATAGCAACCCAGACATTTTTGTTTACATTTATGTCATTTAGCAGACGTCCCTATCCAGAGCGACTTACAATTCATACAGTCTTACAATCCAAGCAATGGTGGGTTAAGGGCCTTACTCAAGGACCCAACTGTGGATGCTTGGCATAGGTGGAATTTGAACCCTGGACCTTCTAGTCCATAGACCAGTACCTTAACCACTAGGCCACCACAGTCCACAGCTGATACTAGGAGGCGGATGAATCAACAAATAGCAAAACGTAATATGTTCAAAGGGGACCAAACATCCACAAAATACTATACGTACTTATGATGAGCAAAATATTTTAGATTTGGGACAATGTGGAACAATCTGATTTCAAATACAATGCTTACAATAATTATGGGATATTTCAAAATAAATATGAAGAAGATCCCACAAGAACTGCTGGACAATCTAATCCTCTCCATGCCCCATCACTGTCAGTGTGTTTTGGCAGTCTTGGGTAACCATACACCCTACTGAACAGTCAATGTGAGGCACTTACATCCAGTTTGACATGCTTTTGTTCACCTTCATAAATATGTAACTTGCTACTTAATCACCATAATTGACTTTGCACCTTATTTTCATAATCGACCAACTGACTTTTCATTTGTTTTTTTCTGATGCTCCTTTTTAATAAAATAAAATGCTTCTTTTTTAATTGCTTCATTTTCATTTAGAAATGTCATATTGCATTACTTGCTACAAAATATTCCTTGTATCCATAACCAGTAGTATTCACCCTTAAAGGTCCTTACATTATAATTTTACATATACACTCAGCAGCGACATTGTTAGGTACACCTGTTCAAATGCTCATTATTACAAATGTGTAATGATCCAATCAAATGTATTTATGCATGTAGACATGGGCAAAAGATCAGCCGAGGATCAACGAGCATCAGAATAAAGAAATGTGAACGGTGATTTAAGTGACTTTGCATGTGACATAGTTGTTAGTGTTGTTTTTTCAGAAACATTTTATTACAGTTGTCTTTAGGGGTTTACAGAGAATGGCCCAAAAAAGAGAAAATATCCTGTGAGTGGCAGTTCTGTTTGGCAGTTCTCCTGCCTTGCATCAATGGCTCACGGTCAAGTAATGGTGGGGGGATGTTTTCTTGGCACACTTTGGGCCCAGTCTTACAACTGAACATTGTTTAAACACTACAGCTTAACAGAGTATCATTACTGATCACCTCCACAGGTCTATGTGCCATCTCACAAAGCTCAAAACATCTTAAACTGGTACCTTGTACTTAAATGACCTCCTCTGCAGTCACAAGAATTGATTCCAAGAGAGCATCTTTGGTATGTGGTGGAAATGGAGATTTGCATCGTGGATGTGCAGATGTTAAAAAATGTTCAGCAAATCTGTCACGCCATAATGCCAATATGGACCAAATAAAGATCTAAGCCAGTTCTGCAGGTAAAATTAAGACAAATGATCCTTGCAAGGTGTGCATAATGACGTGGTAGTGAAGGGGAATTTTGTCATGTCACTGATTATAGTTTAGGATATGAGATTGTAAGGGTTGTCAAAGCTATCAGGGCAGTTTCATTGCATTTTTTAACTGCATCCTCCTCCAGTCATCAATAGACTCTCTGCGCCAGTGGAGCGCACCTAAATTATTTCTAATCTCTGGAGATCTGCATCAAGGAAAAGCATAAATTACTCTTTCTTTGGTGACACTAATTCAAATGGCTGGTAGTATACCTTTTTCCAAATAATCAAATTCAGGAACACTTTGAAAGTGTACGCCATGTTATACCATGCATTCAGTTCAGGTATTTAAGAATATGAATCAAACTAAAAAAAACCTCTATGAATCGAATAAAATTCATATGACATGCTACAGCTGCATACATCTTCACATGCTACATGCTATCTATACACAATTAACTAGCTTCAGAGGGCAGCACGGTGGCTCCGTGGGTAGCACTGCTGCCTTACAGCAAGAAGGTTCCGGGTTCAATCCCACGTGTGGAGTCTGCATGCCCTTCCTGTGTCTGTGTGGGTTTACTCCAGGTACTCTGGTTACCTCCCACAGTGTAAAGACATGCATGTTAGGTTACATGATTACTGTAAATTGGCATTGACTAGGGTAATCAGTAATCAGTCATGAGATTAAATTCGATATGGAACTTGGTGAATGGATATAACCTAGTGTGTCGCTAAGATGGCGACTGAGACTGAAACAAACTAACTTCAGATGGGTCTCCTATAGTGTGACTGACACAAAACACCCTTACATCCAAATAACTAATGTTTATTATCTAATCGAATTCAATTCGGAATATTTGAATACAAATGCACCAGTCAGGCCCTCACATTTCTAGACACACACTGAGACTTTAAATGCCCAATGGCAAACTGCTACTCAAAAAGCCTGCCTCCCACTTATGTAAAGCAGGGATGCTGACACTAATGAACAGCCTATTGCTTGTGCACCACAAAAACCAAAAGTATTTCTGTCACACATCTATAATTAGCATTCCTTGCGTGTAGCAAAAAAGGAGCATAATCCTTTGAGAAAGACAGTGTGGGATAAAATTCCACTTATTAAATTCTGGTTGATACTACAGCTCAGAGGAGCTTGGGGATTCAGAGTGAGTGTGAGAAAGAGAGAGATAGTGCTACTTTCTGAATCATTTTACATCTTGCTGTGCTAACAGCTGAGCTATTTGTGTAGAGGACAGGACAGTGCAAGGGTCACCGTTGGAGCTTCTCCACTACACACAACACTTTTCCTCGTTTATCTTCATCACATGGGCAGTTCATGCCTCCAAAAGCCATGACACAAACTGCATACACAGTCACACAAACGGTATGCACACACAATGTTTCCAGGTTGCTCCCAAGGCATTGCTGTCTGGAGAACAGAACAAGTGACCCAGTTGTGAGGAAGCCCATTTTCTACCTCCTGCTGTAGAACTGCTCTGTTCATCCCTGGAGATCAGAGCAAGCTCTGTGATTGGCCAGCAGAGACTCACCTGCAGCATGTCCTCTACTGTTACACTAATATATGTGGACTGAAGCCAATATATCAGATAGACAACCAGAGATTTCTAAAAGTTTTTCTGCAACATTTCAGAACAAGTCTATTTATTTGATATACAGTGCATCCGGAAAGTATTCACAGCGCTTCACTTTTTCCACATTTTGTTACGTTACAGCCTTATTCC
>JAUZSU010146351.1:0-15010 GCA_034780255.1 Parotocinclus maculicauda | reverse complement strand
GATCAGCCCCCATCCAGCCTCGTGTCCCAGGCGCCATCAGCAGCCGGGGGACACGAGCGGAAAAAGCCCCAAAAAGGGATTCGGGACATTTGTAAAACGAAACATAAAATAACGGGGTGCGCAGACAAAGGAAACAGCACAAACGTAACGCAACAGACGGGGTTAACACACACAATGAGCTCGGCTCATAAGACAAACCTAATTAACCTAAAATGCAAAACAGGTGCGTAATTGAATGAAACAAACCAATAGAACGCTGCGACAAACCAAAACAAACGCCATGACAGGCAGCTGGGGAGAACTGAAAACACAACAGTAAGGGACCGGGATAAAATAACATGTCGTGGCGAACAACACAAAATGGGGCTCGCAAACGCGATGCCTAACACATAGCTGAAAGTGTTGGCACTTTTTTATTTTTTCCAGAAAATACACAATTGGTGAGGAAAAATATTGCATTTGTTATACACATGTTTATTTCTTTTGTAGGCAAAAAAGCCCAAATTATTGTAGAAAAATGCACAAATGTATATAATTTCATGCTAAACTAAAAAAGAATAAGTAGACAAAATTACTAATACCCTTAAATAAATTTTTGGTTGCACACCCTTTGGAAAAAAAGTGAAATTAATTGCTTTCTATAACCATTAACAAGCGGCTTGCACCTCTCAACTGGAATTTTGGACCACTCTTTTTTTTTGCAAACTGCTCCAGGTCTATAATGATTAAATGGTGCCTTCTTCTAAAAGCAATTTTAAGATCTCCCCACATATGTTCAGTAGGATGTAGATCCGGACTCATTGCTAGTCACTTGTGAACTCTCCAGTGCTTTGTTTACATCCATTTTTGGGTTCTTTTTGAAGTATGTTTGGGGTCATTGTCCTGCTGTAAGCCCCATGGCCTAGGTTGCAAACCCAGTTTTCTGACACTAGACCCTACATTGCAACCCCAAATTCTTTGGTAATCTTTAGAATTCATTATGCCTTGCATACAGTCAAGACACCCAGTCCCAGAGGCAGCAAAACAACCCCAAAACATCTTCACCATACTGTTTTTTACTTTGTAGGCCTCAAGACATTTTCCCAAATGGATTTTTGGCTTACTCACATACATTTTGGCAAACTGCAGTCTAGCTTTTTTATGTCTCTTTGTCAGCAGTTGGGGTCTCCTGCCATAGCATTTCATTTCATTCAAATGTCGACGGACAGTCTGTGCTGACACTGATGCACCCTGAGCCTGCAGAACAGCTTGAATTTCTTTAGAAACTTGATTGGGGCTGCTTATCCACCATCCGGACTATCCTGTGTTGCTTTTCATCAGTTTGTCTCTTCTGTCCACTGTCCAGGGAAATTAGCTACAGTACCATGGGTTGTAAACTTCTTGATTATGCTGCACACCGTGGACAAAGGAACAGCAAGATCTCTGGAGATGTTTGATATTTTTTCCACAATTTTGGTTCTCACTTCCTCACATAATCGTCCTCTGCTCTTTCTGCTATCTATGCTTAGTGTGGCACAAACAGACACACAATGCAAATATTAAGTTAATTTTTCTCCTTTTTATTTGTTTTTATGTGTTATTTCTATATTGCCCACACCTGTTATTTGCCACGTGAGTATAAATGACCATCACATGCTTTTCCAAAACACGGACAAGGGAAATAAACATGTGCATAACAAAACATAAAAAAACATGTGTAATTGCAGCCATTTTCTGGAATAAATACTTGATGACTGTATATCCATATCAATAGAAAAATTGTTAACTGAACAAAAAAAAAAAATCATGATTTTTCTGTAGCCATCTCAATCCCCTGACTTAAAACCAATTCAATGAAAACTGATGGGGTGAGCAAAACAGAGCAGTGCAAAAGAGAGAACATAAGACCCTGGGCGATTCTATAGGGAATTACTAAAGAGGATTAAGTGCTATTTTATTGGCAAAGGTAGTAATTGGAAAATGTAGTATTGCTAGGGTGCCATTAATTGTGGCACATGTCTATATGAGGGTTGTTTTCTCTGACTTAATGTACTTCAATTAAAGGTTGCGTTTTTCTATTATTTATTGCGAGATTAAGTTCATTTACCAAAAGGTTATGTTTTAAAACCATTTTTAATCTCCTTTATCAGATATGCCATTGATTGTAGAGGGGACTGAATGTCCTAAATAGTCAAATGCTTCATATCAAACTGTGATAACCATGATCACCTTAGTAGAATGTGATGAAGTTTACGTGATATCATAAACCGAAACTATGCTGCAGGTGTACAGTGTACAGTAAAGTGTATTATCATTTAAATGACTGTTTCATCAGAGCGACCTTCATAAAGGCCTCAGCTGAACCCCACATGGTTCTGCACAGATTGAGCCTGCCCCACAGAAGATGAAATTAACATAAAAGCAATTAATTTATTAATTAGTCTGTTTTAATCACACCATTTGCCATATACTTTCAGATGTAATTATTTATTCTATTATTAATGAAGGTTGATTAATACTAAGATTTTGATATGCCATGTTTGAGATCCTGCTGGTTAATGTCTTATAATTAAAATGCTTTTTCATTAAAGTCTAGCGTTTTCTCTCCCTGAGATCTTTCTAGATGCAGGTTAAGTGTAATATTTTATTACAATGGTCAGTGGGGATTCTCAGTTCATTTATACTTTTGGCCCAGTATGAAGATTATCATGACTTAATGATGTTTGTAATGAGGATGCTAAAGTCGGATTGTACTACTGCTACTACTGATAATACTTTACTCTTATGTAGTGCTTTTCTGAAACCCAAAGACGCTTACAATCATTAATAAACAGAGGACACTGAACACACAAACAATACAGGTGTAATAGCTAAAAGTAAATTAGCCCAGCAGTAAAGTACATTGCAACTAGACAAAGAAGTCAGTGATTGAGCAAGTTAGGCAGAGGGAATACCATATGCAAGAGAACAGAGGGAGACTGTTTGACTATAATTGGGAGGGAGTTCCACAGTTGAGGACTGAGTCGAGGAAAATGCTGGATCACCAAATTCACAGAGTTTGGATGAGGGGGCATTAAGCAGCACAGCAGTAGAAGACCTAAGAGAGTGAGATGGTCTAAAGGGAAGAAGGAGGTCAGACAGATAAGGAGGTACCTTATAGGGAATTCATAGAATTCTTTACTGAATCTGATATTTAGCAGGAAGCCAGTGTAGCTCATGTAGAACAGGTGTAATGTGATCCAGAGTATGAGTGTACGTGAGTAGCTGAGCAGGAGAGTTTTGTACCATTTAAAGATTATGGATAGAAGATGAGCTAATGCCAGCCAACAAAGAGTTACAGTACTCTAGTCTATTGGTGTACTGCATCATAGCAGTAAGTCTAAACATAACCTGCAAAGTAAGAACATACAAAATAAAAATGTTTTGCAATTATTTAAATACCCATCACTGTAAACAGGCCAAATTCACAAAACTCTTTACAAAATTTTTCATTGTATTGGGTAATCTGTAAACACCAAAATGTCTCTTCATTATCTGTTCTTTCTTAGGGTTCTCATACAACTTCTTCCAGCCTTAAAGCTACAAAAAAGCTACAATTAGGAAAATGCCCACAGATTGATTTATATTTTATATTTAACCAAAGTAGCTTAATGGTCTCATCATTGACATGTTGCCACTATTTATCCGACTAACATTGAAGTAGTAATAATAAAAAATAAAAAAGACATCCATAGAAGCAGAGTGACTACTACACCATGTTGATTCTTAGAAGGGCAGCTGGGGTGCGTGAGACACACAAAATGAAACAAGAAGCCTAATTAACATGCTGTTGACCTTGATACTTTATGACATTCACTCATTTATGAACAAATCTTCTCCGGGAGCTAAGCGAGTGATGACTGTTGATAACACAGAAACAAATATTTGTATACTTGAAAATGAAGGATATACAGGAAGTGGATGCATTTTTTTTCCACACTGCCTCGCTTAATGTGTAAGCAAGTCATCAGTTGTGATTCAGACTTTAGCCACTCTCACGTTTGCCACCTACACAGGCACTTGTGTACACCGCAGATGAGAGCCGAGATACATGTGCAGTCAGCTGGCCTTACATCTCAGAATAGACCGGTAACTACGGCAACTGCATCTGTGTGAGCGAGTGTGTTGGAGTGTACAGGAGTTAATGTGCCAACCCCACCCCCCTTTTCTTCTATCACTCTTTCTGTGTGTAATTACATGTAATTGGTGTTCCCCCTGAGACGACCCTTCGAACGAGAATCCCCCACTTGCATTTTTCTTTTAAAGTGGCAACACCTAATTGCCAATAATGATCAGAAATAATCTGATGATGAGAGGTAGTTGTGATGATGAACTGATCCTCTTGATGCAATCCCATAATTACACCCACATTCAGCATGCGGCATGTGCTCACAAGCAAATCTTTCTCACACCCCCACAAACATGAGCAGTTGCTCTCACCTTCCTTACCTCTGACTTTTGGCATTTTTTTGGCATCCATATATTTAACTGATCGATTGTCCACTGTGCACAAGAAACTGTAAGTTGGGTGATGTCTCCAAACTGTTTGGAGCATTTCTGCACATCTCTTTTTTTCTGCTCTGGAGCAGCTGTTGACTTTGCTGTCTTTGCTCTCACAAACAAATATATGAGCCAGGCCATATGGCCATAAAGTATGCCAGAAGAGAAAAAGTGAGGAGAAATGAAATAAAGAAATTTGTAGGTCTCTCCTTTGTTTCTTTGTGTGTGTGTGTGTGTGTGTGTGTGTGTGTGTGTGTGTTCTAAGAAGTAGCAAGTAAAAGACCTTTCAAAATTGTAGTTGTGTAAGATCTTACATTTAAAGGGTTCAGGTTTCAGGTAGTCACTGCTGTATTTATGTTCAGAGGTGGCCAACATGCAGACAGGATTGACTGTGTCGACAGGCCCATTTTTCACCCATTCCCCTCTCCCTGTCCACAGGTTGTTCCTCAAGGTCTCTGTCAAGGCTCTGATCATTTACAGAGGGCTGGTAGGAAACAAAGGCATCTCCTCTCACAGAGTAAATAGAATAAAAAAGGCTTGAACTGCAAGACCAATTCAGACTTGGTTGAAAGACCATCATTTAGTGATTTGTGAAATGTAAGAGAACCATGAAATGTTCTCATCTGTACTTGCTGCTGAAAATGACACGTCAAGAGGAATAATGTCTCCAACTGGCAATGCAGGGCTACAAAGCACATGTACGTTTGAAAGATATGTGTGTGCATACATATGTGTGACATGAGTTGACACTGATTTTCAGGGAGGTTTTTAATGACACCGCTACAAATCTCTAGCTTTGTGGAGGAGGGAGGCGATGGACTTTTGACATGGTAGTAACTATGGCAACCTTCATCCTCTGCCTGCGTTGACAGAGTGCTACTTTTAATGGCTGTGAGTGAAACATGGCCAACGACCTCTCTGCCTGACTCCAGGCACGAGTTATGACCCAAATCAGGGCTTGGGAAAACGTAATGTAGCAGTAAGCAAGGTCATGGATCAAAAGGGGTCATCCATCTTTAGTGAGCCCAGAGCTGAGCTTGATTGCTGGGGTCTTGATAATTGGGCTGGTCCATAACTTTCTAACTGTGTGTTAAAACTAGCATGTTAAAGGCAGATCTAGATACTTGACACTAAAAGACCTTTATAAACCCTATAAAGAATATAGCAGGAAATGGATCATAGTCCCATTATCTAACGCTAATGTGAAACGAATAATGTGAAGATCATAAATCAAAGGGCTAGTAAATCTGATCTGGGTAGCATGTCTATAGAATTTAATGAGCAAGTGGAACAGAAAAGGGCACAGTTTGTCTTCACTGTAGCTTATGCTTTAAGTTTTATTTTGAACCTAAAAATTATGGATATTTAAAACATTCAAAAGTCACATTATTATGCCAGTCCTACAGTAGCAGACTTTTCTGGAGTTGGAAAATTTCACCATGTATGGCATTTCCTGTGACAAGAATAAGAGAGTGTTGCATCATCCTCGTGTGGGAGGCTCAACTGTAGTTGAGTGGAGCCGCAAGAGAAAGGCCACGGAAGAGCCATATTTAAAAAATGTCAGTGTTAATTTTAATTTTTGCATGTGAAAACAAAACACAAGAATAAAACTTGATTAATTAACAATTTATTGGCACTAAGAAGTTTAGTCTTGTGGCTTTACTTTACAGAAGAATGAACGGCGTTTTTAAGTTTTCTTATAAGTGGAGTTAGGTTGTAGGGTCCTTCAGTCGGGGTGATGCTATGATTTCTTTTAGTGATGCACTCAGCACTGGTACACACCAGCCTCTATGCTGTACATCCAGCTAAATAATCCATATGCTGTTGCATATTACTGGTAATTTATTTAGTTTGTTGTGTATCTCTCTCTCTTCAGGACTGTGCAGTCTTAGACCACCATAAGATTTGTTGTTTTAGCAAGTTCATAAATTACCATATATAACGTACTAACAAAGACTGGACCCAAAAATTTCAGACTTGGATTTGTCATGCCATAATTCTTATTTCGCTGATCTTTATTCCAGTATTTGTAAGCTTTAGCATATCTTAGCCTTCTTAGCCTGTTCCCCTTCCTCATTGCTATAGGACAGGTGCTGCTATGAGGGGCAGGATGATTGATTTTCTTCCTCTAATGTTGATAACTGACAGTGGCTGCATGCCAGACCAGTGCATTTAACCGAGGTAGAAAGGTGGTAATGCTGAGGAAAAGGCCCATCTTGCTTTACAACCTTTTATATAGCATGGCTTAATGCATTAGCTTCACTTTTTTAATCTGACCACGCTGTTAGCTGACAGCACCCAGTTGGTGCAGGGCTGCTTTTCGAGAACGCTACAAATAGAAGCTTTGCTTGGGAAGTACTCATAAAAATGTGTTAATTACAAGATCACAGGGAATTTCAGCTGTCTTTGATAATAGGATTCTCTGACTTGTTTTTACAAGAGCTGTTTGTAGGCTTGGATAAAATGTTGAGCCTTATCCCCAAACATTTTATCAGTAAGATTTCACAGCTTCGGTTAACCAAGCTCATACATCAAAATGACATTGTGTTACTGTATATTATATGGTGTTTATTACCAGGGCACTTTCTACTGTTCTAACTTATGCATTATTGGCTTTTCAACTTCATCCTCTTGTTTGGTTGTTTGCAGGTCAGTGAGTGCGTGGGTGTGTGTTTGGTCATGAAGGAGCCCTGTTCAGATTCACTTATCCAAGAAAGCCCAGTCCAATGCATATCATGTCTCTGGCACACTGGTAGACAAAATACCTGCCAAAGGAGGAACCACACAAACAAATGCACACACCCTGGGCATCTCTGATGAAGTTTCATCTGGAAGAAAAACAGATCGTCACACTGAGAAATTAGCCAGCCGGATCCACACCAGCTGATATGCGAGCAAGTTGTGTAAGACATAAAGTGCGTGTTTGTAACAAGGAGGTTGAAACAGCCCATTTGATCATCTTTTGTTTCTATTTTCTATTTGATTCTATGTTCATGGAAGGCCTGTAGCCTGTATGTGACCAGAGTTTTTATATAGTATGTCCAAATCCTTTCAACTACTTGCTTTGGTACTTAAATTAATTACATGTCAACAGCAAAACACATGCTGGTCACTTAAATCATTTAGTAGGTATTTATTCTCTGATAACAGTTAATTAGTCTTGAATAAATTTTCTCAACATTGATGCAGAGGCAGTACAGTAGTACAGTGGTGCAGTGGTTAGCACTGCCACCTCACAGCTCACAATCTATCCCTACCCTGGGCATGGACTGAATGGAGTTTGCATATTCTCCCCATGCTTGTGTGGTTCTTTTCCAGTTACTCTGGCTTCGTCCCAAATTCCAAAGACCTACATGTAAGGTTAATTGGTGTTTCTAAAGTGCCACTTAGTATGGTAAATGTGTCTATAAGTGTGTGAGTGTTTGGAACCCTGTCTAGGATTGCTCCTGCTGCACCCTGTGCGATCCTGACTAGGATAAGAAATTAATGAATTAATGAATAAAGCCTTAATTGACATATTTTTCTGCTTAAAACCAATGATCAACGAATTGTGCCTTATTTGCTGTTACAGCTACTATTAACTACATTTTCAGTGACATAACTTTATATGTTAACTTTTACATATAATTGTACACATAAATTTCAGTAGATCTTTATTTCCTATTCAATATGGTGCAGTGTGCTTGTGCACCTTGGCACTTGCTCCACTTTATGATGTTGAAGCTGTCCTTGCAGAGCAGGTGTGCTTTTATAGGTAATTATATGAACAAAATTATAAAGTATCCCTAAACATTTATGCAATTTTGTGAGCCCTGTGTCACTCTAAAAGAAATAGTCATACAGAATATAGTCTTTCTACCACTTTTTAATGTTCAACATCATGCATTCTGATCCAGAAAAACTACTGTGTATACACTACACGCTGAAGTTTCTGTGATGCGTATAAGAGGAATAAAAATACAAAAACAACTATATACTATTTCTGTATATACGTTTTTCATATTTTTGAATTATGTAATTATTATTTATAATTAATACTTAAAATGAATACTTTGGAGTATATGAAATATTGCAGAAAGGCTTGTTTCACGTAATGGTCAAACATATAGTAACATCAAAAGATGATGTTTAAAATAATGTAAAATTATGCAAATACACCATGGACCATCAGACTTAGTACATACTTATAGAGTTCTTACCAGTTTGAGTGTATGCTGTAGTCAGGATGATGTGTGCTGGTGAGCCACATCAGCATACAAAACTCTCCTGTGCTCTGCCTCTCTTTGTCAAGGAACATAAAGAACCAGATCTTTCCACCTGGGATCAAGACCAAGACATTCTGGCTGTAAGGCAACAGTGTTACCTATCGAGTCAATGCCTGTTGGATGTTTTTAGCTGGTGTATTTTTTGTCTAGCTCATTGTCTGGTTGTGATGGTGGTTAGCTTCTTATGTCCCACAAGTCTCCTTGTTAACTTTACGTTAGCCTTCCTGTTTCCACTCAGTCCTGTTTATTGATGAAAAAAGAACATATATTTTTAATAATGAATGCCATAGTTAATCATTGATTTTGCAGTAGTGCTTGAAATGTGTGAACCATTGCAAGTACATATGTGCATAAATATAACATAAAACATTCTCAATTTTTCACACAAGTCGTAACAGTAGATAAAGAGAACCCAATTAAACAAATATTACATCTGTGAGTGACAAAGTATTATTTAATTAGGCTTATCTACATTTATTGCACATTATCTACATTAAGAACATTTATATGCTGTTTAGGTTAATAAGTGCAGAAAATACCACTGTATTTCTGCAACCACCAGCTTTGTTGATATATTTCAATACACTTTCAAGTAAGTGCTGTCCGAATTCTCTGCAGTCTTCATGCAAGTGCCCTACATAATATTTTATATGGAACAGTCTAATTAGTGAAAAATGAGTGATTAAAAGGACAAATTTGGGCCTAACTCATGTTTAAATTAATAGTATGCAATAATGTAACAATGGCATAGTTAAGAAAGCACTACTTTTCGAAGGAAAGTTCATTACTGTTGTTTGTGCTTTCTTAAAGTACAAGCACACTTTTAAAACTTGTGACAATATGGAAATGCAATGCTCATAAATATCTTGCCTGGTGAGCTGCATTTAATTTATTAGAATATATCAATTCCTGCAATTCAAACTGGCGATGACAACAGGTGATTATCACCTAACATCTTTCAACGCTGAGGCATCTGGGATGGACCATCACACAGTGAAAATGTGTATTTAGATGTCAGCTGTATCAATATTCCAGATCTGACCTGCCCACAGTCCAGACCTGTCGCCAATAGAAAATGTGTGGCAAATACTAAAACTACTGATAACAGCAACTGTTGCATACCTTAAGACATGATTTCAGGAAGAATGGGACAAAATAACACCCGAAACAATATGCTCAAACATATCTTTAGTATTATGAGAAGGAATGAACACGTAAACATTGAAAAGTGGTACATGCTTTACCATTGCAACTTTTAAAAAAAAATGGTGGCTTAGTTTCTTTACTGTGGTAACCTAGCGGTAGCCTACTGGTTCAAATCCCGCCTCTGCCAAGCTGCCACAGTTGGGTCCTTAAGCAAGGCCCTTAACCCACTATTGCTTGAATTGTAAGATTGTGTCAGTTGTAAGTCGCTCTGGACGTCTGTGGGCGTCTGCTAAATGCTGTCAATGTAAATGTAAAATGTACTGCCTGCGATAAATTAAAAGTAAATACAAAAGAAACCGTTTATTGTCATTATTGTTGTTGTTTTATTTTGCATTTTCCATAGTGTCCCATCTTTTTCTGATTTGGGGTTGTAAATGCGCCAATTAATTACAAAGATTAAGAAGATACCATTGCTTATTATTAAAACAAGGTATGTTTCAGCTATTGAAATGTACAAATAAATGACACTGTAACATGTACATTTCTTATATTAATATATATGTTTTCTCTTTATTACCTTGCTTTGCTACTTTTACCTGCACCACATCTTAACAATGTTTTAGTTAAATGGTACTTTTGGTTCATAGGGTATCATGAGGTAATGACCACTAAGGAGAATACAAAGCAGCTCTGGAGGTAACTCTGAATAAGGACATCTGCTGGATATTATAAATGTAAATGTATTCACATTAATTGAAATGAATAAAATGCTAACTCACCTCTAAATTCCTGCAGTACAGGACATAACTAAATCCATTGCCAATTTCCCATTCTCAAATATTGGTATGGTATATTTCACAAACACATTCATCACATGCTGGTGTAACCTGCTTATAGTTTTAATTACTATAAAATCTATATTGAGCACCAAACATATATTGCTATAAAGTTGCTTTAACTGAAGTTTACAGATTTATACTGATTAGCTCACATTATACTACTAAAAAAGACAGGTTTACAGTCTTGCTGAAAATATGCAGGTGTAATTCACAGTACTGTCATAACCACCCAGAAATGGAGCGAAGATGACCTAGATGAGGCATGCAATGTCCTTCAAAAAGCACATGCCTCATATAGACAGAGATTGAAAATTAACAAAAAAGTAGACTGCAGCTGAGGCTAATGTTGCTAGGAAGTTTAGTTATTATGACAGTGCCTTGCACAGGAATTTGCAACCTTAAACATTTCCAAATTTTGTAGTACTACAACTTGATAAAATATTGGCCATTTCTCATTGTGAAATTACTTGAGGTATGTCACATTGTTTGGGAACCATTGATGAACATGTTGAAATAGTTTTCTTTGAGAATGTGGCTCCATCCATCCCGTCTTAAATTCCTTATCAGAGGCCCAATCCCTGCAGATGAAACACATCTGTATGATGTTGTCATCACCATGCTTTACTGAAGGGGTAATGTTCTTAGGCTGATGATAAAAAAATACAGTGTCTGTAATGGTATGGGGCTGTGTCAGTGTGATTGTCACAAGTCAAATTTCTTTGAGAAACAGGTTTTTTTTTTGGGAGATCCGCTGGCCATCTTTGCTCATCAAAGACTCTGCTTATACCAAATAATTCTGCTTTTGTACCAAATCATGATTACAATCACCTGTTTGACATCACAGCATTATTTATCTTTTCATTCATGACTAGCTCTAAATTGCCTCCGACCCAACTTTGTTTTGAAAGTGTTGCCAGCCTGAAAGATGCAGGAATGGATGTTTATAAACAAGTTATATGTAGCTGATCAGACAAACCATTAAATATCTTGAGTTAATACTGCCAACAGTTAAATAAAAGCCAAAGTAAATGTAAGAAACACTGCATTTGTTTAAATTTCCATACCATCCTTTATCTAATTTGAGATTGTGTTCAGGCGTAGTGGTGCTCTGTGGCTTGTCCAAATTTTGGGATGTATTTTTATAACCACACTCTGATTAAGAGTGGTCACTACTTTTTTTTACTGTACAACTTTGTCCCAGATTTTCTGATAGCCCTTTGGCCTTAGTGTTAGTTTGTGTTGTGCTGGTACGAGTATATCAGACACAGCAGCGCTCCTGGAGTTTTTAAACACCTCCATTTCACTGATGTACTGAAAAAAAAATTCCGGCCTCCAGCATCCTGTAGGCAACATCCTGTGAGCATTAATGAAGGTTTAGAGAATAACCAACACAAACTGTGCAACAACAGATGAGCTGCTGTTTCTAAGTCTACACCTACAAGGTGGAGCAATATGGTAGATTCTTCTAATATAGTGCTCAATGAGTGAACAAATATTTAAAAACTCCAGCAGCGCTGCTGAGTCTGATCCAGTTGTAATGGCACACCACATGTTAACACACCAACACCACATCAGTGTCACTGCAGTGCTAAGAACGATCCAGCACACAAATAATACCTTGTTCTGTGGTGCTTCTGTGGGGGTCCTGATCATTAGAGAGCAGAGTAAATTTGACACACAACGTATGTAAACAGGTGTACTACAGTCTGTAATTGTAGAATATCAAGTGCATTTATATATGGGATTTGAAGGTGATAAAGTGTTGTTTTAATTGAAACTGCCTCTCAGTTACTGACTGCTAACAGCACTCCTTTTCTTTGAAATGGCCATATAACCTCAACCACCACCTCATGGTGCTCATTCATTTTGCGCTCTTGAAAGTAAATAGCTTTAGTGTAGTTGAGCTACTTTATAGCTATCTAGACTTATTTTTATGTAGTAGTTATAATGTTTACCATTTATATTTTTTTAGAAAAAACGGTAGTTAAGCAAAGTAATATTCTTTAGAATATACTGTACTGTTGCACTATCTACTGTACTGTTAACAAATTAAAAAAAAAATAAAAACCACAAGGAGGATATGCAAACTCCACACAGGCCGAGCCCAGGGTCAGCATGGCTCTCGAAGCTGTGACCACTGCACCACCATGCTTCCCCAATTCAGATTTTACAATAACTTTAATTTAATTTGTTTATAAATTGACTAACTGGAAATTTAAGTCTTCCTCTGTATGTCTAAATATATTTTAAAAAATAGTAACTTAGCTTAGCTTTTTGGGTTTTGGGTAAAATGTGGTAATTTTATTTCGTCACCCATAGGCTAAAGCACTAATAGATTACCAGTCCCAGCCCTAAAAACTGTAAAAAGGTTTGTTGTTGTTGTTTATAATAGAAATGTGTATCTGAAAAGCTGTAACAGTGTTAAAACCATAAAAAGTATAAAACCATAAAAAAATATTAAACAATATTTTAACATAATAAATACAACAGCCACCCTTGCCTCACAAATGGTATGATTCAAACAATGGCTTTGCAGCTCACAGGCTTCCCACTAATGGACATTTCCTCAGTTATGTTGGTGTGTTTCCAGCAACAGTGCTTCCCCTACCCAAAAAGCAGGTGTTCTTCCTTTACATGTGTAGAAATGACAGTCCAAATTTATGTTAAGATTTGCATGTTTTTTTTGTTAAAAAAATCACCTCTGAAGCTCTGATCATCCATCAGACCTGTTATTTTTAACATCCAAATGCTGCTTCTTCTGTGCTTATCTTGTTAAATGAAGAGAAGAAGAAAAAATCTTCCTGGCATCCTATACACGTTGAAATTACTGACCATAGCGTATTGGAGTTCCAAACAAATGATTCAATTAAGCATTTTAGTGCTTTGTGCAGGTATGTTTGTATACTCTATCTTTCTTACCTGTATAGTTTGTACACTTGTTGGAGCCAGTAATTGTGTTGTGCTTAGCTTTGAATGTGTTTTGCTCTGACAATTCAACCAATTTTTATAAAGCCATGTCTTACCAGTACTGCCTTTAGGAACATACACGCCCTCAAGCTGTTATGATTTTAATATGCTCCATCTGTTATAAAGAGCACTTTACCCGATCATTATTTTCATAGCGTGGAGAGTGTTTTAGATGTTGGAGGACACTCTGTGTGGTTTGACTGGAATTTCAGGGCTTTATATAGATTCATATTAATCTAGAGGCCTTCATGGGTGCCTTTGATTAACCCACATAACCAGAATAAGATAATTACCTTTACTCTTTTTTCTGAGTAATTCTCCATGGGCGTAATTCTCTGCCAGGATGAAGATGATTAATTATGAATTACTTATTAGTGTTGTTATTGTCTACGTAAGTTATATAATTGTTTCTAACATTCAATAGTCATAATATGATTCAATAGTCAATGTAAGAAAGAGTGCTTGTTATAATACTGGTGTCACTTTTAGATAAGTTCCACATATTAAAATATAAATACAGATATGTGCCATTTAACAACCAAATTACAGTCTTTGAAGCAGGTCATTGACTAAAATGGATGGTTACCGAACAGTACCACATAATTCTTATGCTACGTTTAAATAAGCATAAAGTGTATTTTCACAAGAAAACTGCATTTATATACACTGCTCACAAAAATTAAGGGATATTTAATTTGGAACTAATTTTTTTGAGCAGTATATAAATGCATCAGAGATAGGACTGATAACGATAGTGGAAGCGTAAGCTGCTACAGTATATACATGCCAAACCTTTTGTAATGAATATATTATTTTACAATTATTATTCAAATGCAGTAACATACTGTTATGACCCTGTATGGGGGAAAGCCGTAACACTGAAGTGGTAAGTATGATAAACATTATACTTTTGTTTGATGGAAGCCAAAAAAGCATTGACAGCATTATTATAAACACAGAAAATCTGCCAGATGAAACAGACTCAAGTGAGCAAGTAAACAAACAAAACAGTACAACTTAAAATAGTACAGGCACATTTGAACACCATTTATAGTTTGTTACAAATAAGTAGTGGTAAGTAAGTCATACTCATAAGCATGAGTAGCGCACAAAAGCAGTCTTACACATCAACCAAGTCAAAACAATCTCAAGGCCAAAAGTGAGCTAACAAGCAATGAACACACAACAAGTAAGCTAGTTACTTACACTTACACCTACAACAAACTAACACACACACACACACACACACACACACACACACACACACACACACAC
>JAUZSU010146340.1:0-15010 GCA_034780255.1 Parotocinclus maculicauda | reverse complement strand
TTTGGAATAAGGCTGTAACGTAACAAAATGTGGAAAAAGTGAAGCACTGTGAATACTTTCTGGATGCACTGTATATCTGCATTTTTTCTTCTGATACATCACTTTAGGATCTTAAAGTCCGGCACATTGTTCCCTGGCAACAGAACGAGAGGGAGTTACCGCCCTCTGGTGGGGTCCAGGCATGTAGAACCTTTCCTCTAATATTATTATAAGATAAGATAATCCTTTATTAGTCCCACAGTGGGGAAATTCACTGTGTTACAGCAGCAAGGGACAGCAAGGCACTCAGTACAAAAAATAGACAAAAATATATATATACACAATATGAATACTAAAAATTAAGAACTATTAAGAATTTATTGCACAGGGGTAGGGGAAAATTATAATGGTGTTCAAAAAAGCAATGGCATTGGACAGCGTAATAAAAGTCTCGTCCACCTCGAAGATGCATCGTTACACATTTATTTACTGCCTAAAAAACTGCTGTAGTTTTTTCATCAACCAAACTAAGACTGACCAAATAACAAATGTATCTGGATCTATATTACCCTATTACTAACACTAAAAATATCAGTGTTATCAGCTTAATTAAGCACTTTCCCTCTCTAATGCCCCAAATTGTGTATGCAAAATTGACCAAGTTACCAAAAAACAATTAGTAGATTGTAGTAGTAGACAAATGGTTGATTGCAACTATTTCTGGAATGAATGTTGGAATGGAGGGTTGTGACTTACCTGCAGTGAACTGTAATTGGGTGGTTTCCCGACTGCTGCTGCTGTTTCTGCACAGCAGCGATGATGTTGATCATGCCTTTACCGTCAGTGGGGATCCCCACCTCGGGCCAGCCATGGAAATGGAACTGACGCACAGCACGAGATTTATTTTCCTGCAGGGAGAAACAGATGGACGGAGTCAGAAACTTAACGTGGGTTAAACGCCAACAATATGACATCACAATACAACTCAGAGCTTCACAGCAGGCAATGTTGGTGCTGAATAGTTCCATTAACCCAGGTTTGATCCCAGTCTCTGGCCTTATGCCCAGGTTTCAGGGAAAGACTGTGACCCAAATCACATCCCTATCCATAAATACAGGATGATTTAGGACTTAGGTGTTGTATGTACACTCACCAATCCCTTTATTTGGAACGCCTTGTTTCTACACTCATTGTTCATTTGATCAGATCCACTTACCTTATGGGAACACTTTGTAGTTCCTCATTCAGAGTCTGGAGTCCATCTGTTTCTCTACATACTTTGTTCGTTCCCTTTATTCTGTTCTCTAATGGTCAGGACCCCACAGTTCAGGTATTTGGCTGGTGAATCATTCTCACCACTGCAGTAACACTGATGTTGTGTTGGTGTGTTAGTGTTGTTCTGTTTTAAGATCATTCACAGCAGTGCTGTTGGAGTTTTTAAACACAGTGATCACTCACTGTGCACACATAAGACACTTTTACCATACGGCTGCACCTTGTGGATGTAAACAGAGACTGTTACTGCATAGTTTGTGTTAATCATCCTATATTCCTTCATCAGTCTCTATAGAATGCTGGTGGCTGGACATTTTTGGGTGGTGGACTGTTTTCAGTCCAGCAGTGCCACTGGGGGTTTAAAAACCCAAGCAGCACTGCTGTGGCTGATACAATCATACCAACACAACACAAAATGACCACTAGAGAACAGAGTAAAGGAGAATAACAAAGTACAGATAAACTAGATTCTGTGTGCAGAAACAGGGAGGTAGTTAAAATAAAGTATGAGTGAGTGTATACTCACTCTAGTATTGGTGACGAGAAGATCTCTGACAGTGTAGCTTTCACACTCATCTTCTCTCTTCAGCTCAATAGAGATATCGCCACACACCATGACTCCATCACTGGGCCAGTACTGAGCACACTTTTCCTACACCAGAGAGGAGACAGAGTTGTGAGAGAAAATATGTAACTGAGCTGGTCGTTCATCTTCATGTTATTCCTCTTGTTTTGCTCTCTAATCTCACCGACTTGCAGGCACTTCCTAAGATTTGCTCCTTTTCTCTCTCCCTTACTTTCATAAAAAAAAAATCTAACTGAACTGTGTCTGACTGTTTTCCGCATTTTCTTTGTTCTTTCCATTACCTATCTTTCCCTGTCTGTAGCTGTCTCTCACAATCTGTCTCTACCTGTCCTCTCTCCTCCAGTTCAGTGAGCATGACGATAGAGCAGCTCCTCCACTCCCAGATCATCCTCCAGAAGTCCTCGATAGTGTGCTGCAGCGGGCCCTGACTTGCAATGTACGAGTCCTTCTGCCTGTATCCCTGCACACATAGACAAAATAATGATTGCACAATGGCATGTGTAAACAAATAAATGTGTCCCTTTTTACATCAGAGTAGTATTATACAGTTTACAATATAAAATGCTATATTATGACATCATGAGGTCCACA
This sequence comes from Parotocinclus maculicauda, assembly GCA_034780255.1. NCBI lineage: Eukaryota > Metazoa > Chordata > Actinopteri > Siluriformes > Loricariidae > Parotocinclus > Parotocinclus maculicauda. The sequence continues at coordinate 12,579 of JAUZSU010146340.1, read as the reverse complement.
TATTGTGAATAATTCTACTTTCTCAAGTTATTTCCAAACGCTCTGTTCTTGGGTACAAAAACAGTTGGCAAAGCCTCTGTAAACGCTTTCATAAACATGCTAAATGACACTGGACTGTAGGACTGGGAGAGACTCACATCGATAAAGGATGCATTGACGTAGTCCGTGTTCTCCTCACCACGTTTAACAGGAATGATCACACGATTAAACTCATCTGAAAACAAGGACATCAAACAGACAGAGAGGAAGAATAAGGAAATGAAACAATGCTTACGGTTTGCACATCAGCAGCCCACTGGACATGACCATCAGAGCATAATGCATTACATAACATTTACAACATTTAGCATACCAGATTGACTCACAATTTAACCAATCTTACAATCCAAGCAATTGTTGTGCAAGGGCCTTGCTCAAAGCTAACTGTAACTGCTAAGCTATCACTGTCCTACACATGCATAGGAGTCTGTGGAGACATAGCTGTGAAGGTACTGCACCTTTCATCTGAAGGTCCAGGATTTAATCCCAGAACTAGCACTGTAGGGTCCTTCAGGGTGACCCAAGACCCCCAATAATTTGGGCTGTATCTTATATAAATATATCAGTTCTAAGTCGCTATGGATAAGAGCATTTGCTAAAAGATGCAAATGTAATCATACACGTGCACAACTCACATGGAATAATCTGCAACACTCGATTCTTCTTCATGTTGGCTGTAAGGTTCCCAGTTCTCATCTTATCATTCTGGATCTTTATAGAGGTGAGTTTCTACAGAAAAAAGAGGCAATGATTTTCATAAGCTTCTGCATCTTATTATGAGCTTTATAATAGGGACAAATTATCTCTGGATGTTGCCTAAACAGATCAACACTTAAGCAACGCTTTTGGCACAGCTTTTTTCCACTTACAGGGTCGTAAACAGAACATTACTAAAACTATTTGTACAATTATTGTGAATGGTCAGTGAAATCTCTGACATATCTATGTATTGCTTGCACAGTTTTCTTTCTTTCTAGAGTACTGACCATTGCAAAGTACGACCAGTCTCATGGAATGCAATAGCGTATGAATGACATTTATTCTTTGTCTTTGTCATTTTGAAACAGCAACAGCGAAGTATAAGATCCGTTTATTTAATGTCACAGCACTAATGGCTTTTTGTTATAGAAACAAGTTTCTCATAATACAGCCCAGCTTTGTGGATTTCCTTTTTATATAGCGTCTCTTTTTATTGCCCTGATGGGTAAATTATTTCTGACTCCTTTGCAGGCAAGGTAATTCTTAAAATAAATTTAGTTCTTTCTTCTTTTCAGCATTCCTAAGGTATCAGTCTCAGGTGTTGAATCCACCCGAGGTCCTGGTTTGTCAACACCCACCTTGAACTCTGCCTCCAGCCCACCACATCCAGCTCCAGGTAAAGGGGCATAAAGTTTAGCTAGGTGAGACTCAAGAGAGGTGACCTCTAGCTCTGTGTCTCCATATAGGTAATGCTCCAACAGAGCCTGGAAAATGAACACATACTGCATCTGTGGAACAGAGAAAGACATGAAAGAGAACAAAAGAGAGAGAAAATAAGATTAGGCAGTCGAATGCTCTGGTGTCCCCTGCACAAAAGATTGAAGTTTTGGTAATAATCCTGAACCCATGAAGACAGCTGTACAGTTTTTATATAAACCCAATAATGTTTACACCTTCTTAATATACAGTAACAAGCAAATCTAAAAGCCACCTTCAGATCTGTTGTTTTAGCAATGATATAATGACCATACATAACACTGTTGAGAATTGGGCCTCCATAATCCTCGTTTTCACTGATCTTCATTCCAGTCTTTACCATATCTTAGCCCTTTCACCCGATTCTTCTTCTCAAAATATGGTTTCTTGACAGCTACTCTTCTAAAAAGACCATTCCTAATCAAGCTTCTTTGGACTGTAGAAGGGTCAACTTGACATTCTGATGAAACTGCCAGATGCTGCTATGATATTTTTATTTATTACTTGTTATGATACTAGGACCCAAGGATGTGGGAATGAAGGAACCCCACGACGTATAATACGAATAGGGAAATAACTAAATAGGCAGAGCAAAATGCTCTCCAAACTATAAAACAAAAAAAGGGGAAAAAAATCACGCAGTTGTGTTGCGTCCGAAATGGGAATGGCAGCCACAGCTGGCACGCGAGTTGGCGCTAATACACGCTGAAGCGCCAGAGGGCTATATTTTAAATAGATCGCGACGCGAGCAAGGAACCGTACGTTACATTCCGAATGAATCGCGCATACAAATGTCCTGTATTTTCCCCTGGTATTATTATCATGTTTTAGTTTTTTATTATCATTTTTACCACTGTAAAACAGGGTATATCTAATCTTAGGGTGGCTTATGCACAGTACTGTTTTTTGATGCATCCAAAGTTAAGACATATTCACTGTATAAAGATTTTGTAACATAAATTCATCTGTACTTGTGAATTTAACTTACATCAGTTTGGACCATCTGACACCGCTGAGCTCGTATTCGAGTGACAAAGCCAAACACATCCACTTTCCTCTCTGCACCCATCATATCTAACATTGCATCGATGACGATAAATGTGCCTGTCCTTCCCACACCAGCACTAAAGAGTAACAGAGGGAAAGACCGGACAAATAAATTAAAATAAGTACATAAACAAGCAAAAGGGCATCTGCTCTTTTAAGCTAGAGAACTAAAGGGATTTAAAGAGGAATTGTACCTGCAGTGAACCACTATGGGCCCGGCATACTGTGGGTTACAGGCCTTAACCTTTTTAAGGAACTTTAGCATGCCAATGGGTGTGAATGGCACACCAAAGTCAGGCCAGCTGGTAAAATGGAACTGAGTAACCAGCCTCTGGGGTTTCTTTCCTGATACATCCCCCACCTACACAAAGATACAAACCAAAAAAAAGAATGAGAAGGACTTCAGAATGAACACGTACAGTAATACCTCAGCACTCTACTACTTTGCAACTCATTAAACTCGTTTTTTGTGCATTTTGACGAGAAAGAAAAACGTATTTCAGACTTGGCACACTCGCTAGAAGAACTTACAAGTCAAGAAGTCTGTATAAACAGTATAGTGTGCAAGTATACAATAGAGCTCCATTAATGCATATAATGTCTCGTACACTGTGGATTATCTGGGGGTCTTGAAAGGTTGAATTCAATTTAAATTAACGCCAACGGGAAAATTCTCTCTTCAATTAATGACTAATTACTTTAGTTTATTAAGGTGGATGAGCAGAAGAACTATATACATGAACAATAAGGCAGTACTACAGAGTTTCTTAATCAGTTCAACAATATTTAAATGTTTGTGCCAGTAACTGTGCAGCAGAAATCCTCAGTGTTAAGAGCATTAAATATACCTGTTGAATGCAGAACTTGCGGATAGTGTAGTCCACCAGCACAGTCATGTCCTCCACAGAAACACGGATATTCCCATATGTCCAGCATCCCTGATCCGGCCAGTACTGAGCACACTTGCACTGAAAAGCCCAATTTTTTTTACTTTAAAACTTAAAACAATCACACATCTTAAAAACCCTTTACCTAACATACATTACATTTTAATGAGCTACAACTGTGAAAACTGTTTCTGCAATGTAGTTTTTCCTTTTTTCTTTTTCTAGGAAATGTATTCATAGACACTGGGACAGAACCAACATAATGGCTGGCTTTTAAAAACTCTCACTGTTAATGTTCCAGGTTTCTTATTTCATTGTTACAAAAATGCTAAAACAATTCTAACTATGCCTAATGATAACGCATACTATTCTATAGAAATTACATTCATAAATGTGACTTGCTACAAATTTTCTTTACATTTAAAAACAGCATTGTGTACATACACTCACCAGTCACTTTATTAGGTACACCTCTTTTTTTTTACACTCATTCTATTCATCCTCTTCACTTCTCATACAGAAGCACTTGCAGCCCCTCTGTTTTTATAAATACTTTGTTTGTCCCCATTACTCTGTTCTCGAATAGTCAGGACCCCCACAGATCATGTAATATTTGGGTGGAGGATCATTCTCAGCATTACACTGACACTAATATGGTGGTATGGTGTTCGTGTTTGTTCTGCTGGTATGATTGAAGCAGACAGCAGTGCTGCTGGAGTTTTTAAATACTGTGTTTACTCACTGTGCACTCTATTAGACACACCTACTATATTGCTCCACCTTGTAGAGGTAAAGTATGAGACACTAAGGCGTTTAAAAACTCCAGGAGCACTGCTGTGTCTCTGAGAATGATCCCCCACCCAAATATTACCTGATCTGCAGGGTCCAGTGGGGGTTCCTTACCATTAGAGAACAGTAAAGGGGAACAACAACGTAGTTAGAGAAACAGACATATTGTAAACACTTTCTGAAATGTATGAACACTTCCAAATAATATAAATTATATTCTCTTAAATCACTACTGGTCACAAATTTAAAGCAGATATAAAATGTAAATTTAGTTTTAATGTAAGCCTAATTCACTGCACCAGCTTACCTCTTTCCTTTCCTTCAGGTTGGTTACCATAACAATGGTGGCTGTGTTCTGCTCCCAAATCATTCTCCAAAAGTCATTCACAGTCTCCTCTTTTGGCCCTAAGACCAAAATCAAACACATACCCAAATAAGTATTGCCATTTTGAAGTGTCTTGTATCTGATCCTGGAAAGAAAGTTAACAGCAAAAGGTTTTTTTTAATTTACCTTGAGCAGCAATAAATTTATTCTTCTCCTGGTATCCCTGTATAAATAGAAAGTAAGGTTGGACTAGGCTTATTTCAGACATGAGCTGTGTGTGATTACCACCCCTGGCAAAAATGGTCACACATTTACACACAAAGAGCATCTATACCTTTGATGCACTGCAATAAAAAAAAAAGACATCAAGTCATTTTTGTTTGCTCGCTAAACAGTTTAACGTCATTAATTATACCTCAGCAAATTCAATTATTTAAATGAATGGCATTTTTCACATTTAAATTACAGAGTAAACACAAAAAACCCACACTAATCACAATTTATTTTGTTGCTCTGTCACAGGCTTTATGACAGCCTCAATTATTAGATAAAGAAAAACAAATTTCTATATCAAGATGGTTTTACACATAGCTGTTGGCACATCATCTTTGCAGGATGCAGTGTCGGTATGGACCATTTTTTTTTACACCCGATATTTGATTTAGAAATGGGTGATTTCATATTTCATTTCTCAGCACTGATCACTGAGTGATACAATAATTTTGTTTCTCTATTTGATCCGTAAAACATTATCCAAAAAAATCCAAGTGTGGTGAGTAACTACTTTCGCCAGGGGTTACAGAAGCTGGTGCTGTAACTCACATTAATGTAGGAGGCATTAATGAAATCTGAGTCTGGAACACCCTCTAGAGGAGAGAGATGCACTCTGGAGTGATCATCTGAGAGCAAGAGAGATTAAGAGAAAGATAGTGGTAAGCAGACAATTAATTAGAACTAAACACAACAAATAATGCTCACATAACTTTTATTTAACATCATATCAGCATCAATGGCCCACAACAGGAGTCACATTCATTCTAGTCAGATTCATTCATACTAAGCCAATTTAGAGATGTGTTTGGAATGTGGGAGAAAACCAGAAAACCCACAGTAAACCCAAATGGATACAAGGAGAACATGCTAACTCCACACAGGACTAAGTCAAAGATTGGAATCAAATTGGGGACTTGTGATGCCATGGCTTGCCAAAACTGTATCTAACACCACCCAGGCAAATTAACAGGATCCATAAGTGTCTGTCAATCATCAATGTCGGCAATGTTTGCATAGTACAGTCCAGTATTACCCCAAAAATGTAATCACTCATTTTGATTTAGAAATATAAAACAAATTAGGGGATATATCAAAATACATATGAAACAATTTAAAAATATGAAGCATTTGATTCTATTTCATTAAAAAAGATCATTAAAGTTAAACAACTTAAGATGCAAACTCAATTATGATGATTGAGTAGTAAGTGACATATTCATTGGGGTGAACAGAAACATGTCAAACTGCATGAGAGTTTCCCAGATTGACTGTTCAGTAGGGTGTATGGTCACCCAAGACTGCCAAAACACACTGACAGTGATGGGACATGGACAAAATCAGACTGTCCAGCAGTTCTTGTGTGATCCTCTGCCGCTCTTGTTCCAGGGCAACTTCCAAGTGTTCAAGAAGTGGTGTGTAAGGTATTGGACGGTTTCCAGACATCTTCCCAGTACATCCTAAGCATGTTCAATGGGATTTAGGAGTTGAAGTGCTATTATTTGATTTAAGTTAATTTCTTCTGAAAAAGCTCTAGAACATACTAAATATACACAGCTCTCAAACATTAGGGGATATTTCATCAGAATTTTTTTTGAGCAGTATATTGGTGTGTTCATGAGAATGCACGCCAGACTCACATGGCAGGATGTTAACATAGCGGTTCTTCTCCTTGTTCTCCTCTTTGGAGGCGGCGTCACACAAGGCCTGGATGGGGCAAACAGGCAATGCCTGGAGAGGAGAAGAGAACCAATCAAAACACAGCATTCGTTACAAATAGGAAGTAAGAAGGTGATTGCTCAGAACAAAAAAAATTGTACTGGGAAAATTAACACCATAGGATTTTAATGGCAATCATTTTTGACGTGCTTGACCCTGCTCACAAAGTCCCCTTCTCACTATGATATAAAGACTATATATTAAACTATATATGGTCCCCAACCTGCAGCAAAAATCACATGAGGTGCATAACATTTGTCTGCTCTGAGGTCCACTGTGTTTGTGACAAATGCAAAAAAAAGTTAAAATTAGATAACACATTCATTGGAAAAATAATCTGAATAAATTAATTACAATGATTTTCACTCCAAAAGAGTAAGCTCCATTGTATTTATTACATTTTGTAAGAATGTGTTCAAATCTACTTTGTTAAAGGTTAAAAATAAAAGGCCCAGCTCATGCTCGATTTTCAGTTAAACAATTAGTTGTCTTGATAATACAAACAGAATGTTCTAATTTATGTTTATTTTTGGCAGTAATGATTTGAAATGAATCCCTTTATTCTTTTGGTCTGTGTGTGAGGGATGATGGAACCAGTGATACACAGCCTATAGGGACTGGGGAATGTATAAAATAATTTAGGACATGTTCTTCTCTGCTTTTGTCATTACTACATGCCACAAACATACAAAACAGAAATTATATACTATAAAATGACACAAAATAACAGCTTGCACGTGCTACTTCCTATAAAAGTACATTATAAAATAAATATTTTGTATTACAAACCTATTCTGATAGTCATGTCAAATGTTGTGATGTAGCAAGAAAGATAAGAAAACAAAATAACTTATAAGCACAAGATGATATTTTGGTACCAATAACTAATCGGGAACTATTATTTGCAATTCTTTTATTAATTATGGTCAAATTTCAGATTCCATGGGATGGTGAGGCTGAATCTGGTTTGTATTTAGTATGTGATGTGTATATTGTTTACATTAAATTCCTCCCGGAAGAGCTTATTATCATCAGCCATGCGACGATTCATTTCCTCCTCCAGCTTCTCGACCGGAAGAGGGGGATACTTCCTGTTCGTGCTTGGCGAGCGAGCCAATAGTGGTACGCTTTGAAGCTCTGTCAGGCGAACAAATGAGAAAGGGAAAGAAACAGAGGAAAATGTAGAATAAAGGAGTTTTATATCAAAGCATAACAAATGCAACAGCAAATGTATGAATGTCTGTCACTGCAAATATTGCTGTATTAGTTAAGATCCAGATGGCCAGCAGTGGGCAATACAACCACACTTTGTGATTTTAAGCCAATGTTTCAATTGTGGGTCACACAAGCCTATTTTTTTTTTTTAAGTTCTCCAAAAACGTTCCCGTTTCCCCAATGGATACATTACACTGAATAAAAAGCTGGCTTTTAACTTTGGATGTTTCGGAAATAAAGAAATTCAAAACGCCAACGTATGATGTTAGAATATACAATAATATACTGAACTCTAATTTCCATAATCCTACTTAATATTTATTAGAGAGTTCTATGTTATTTGCTTATTGATGTACTGGCAGCATATTATTACTGTTTTGTTGCACTCTAGAGTAGTGCGTTTTGGTTCTGCACAGCTCGACACGCAAGAAAAATCAGTGCTGCAGATTCACAAGCAGAGGTGGGAGTTAGTTTCATAGCAGAAGCCTGATGTCGACTTGAAAGCTTACCATTTGAGTTTGCTAGCTCACGATTGGACTAGGGAATGTTGAATCTTTTGGTTGATGTGATTAGTGATTTTAAATTTACATTATAGTAGCCTAAAAAGACTACATGGCTATGGTAATGTACAAACAACATTTTGATCACCATTTCGTTTCAGAGAATATAATTTGTAAGTCAACCGACGCATACTAGAGAATATTTTAAGAGCTTTAGATATTTTAATAGTCATTACTTAATTAATGAAAATCCAATCAAATTTGGCCTAATTTAATATGCTTACTCTCTAATCCTCCCGATGCTGTTAAAAGACTATTTCACCATTTTCAAATACCTGTGAAATAGGAAGTCAACATTCAAGGAAATAACCACTTAAGAGTTTCTCAACTTAGCTTCTCAAACTTCTCAGCTTTAGTTATATTTGTTCAAATTAACTTGCGTGATTTCATTAACACAGGCGTTTTTTCACAACAATTTACTGAAACAGAATTTAGATTAACCACATACATGTTCATATTTCTTATAAACGTATAATTTTATATTTTTTTTGTTTTGTTCATAGCCTCAATTTACTTGCCTTTTCAAAGAGTGTCAATAATCTTGGCGTGAACTATGTACAAAACTGCGTTATTTAGACAAACATCCTTTAAGGCAAGTGTGTGACGAGTTAAACATACCAAACTGGCAACTATAAATTGCCCTTACTTGTTCCTGACCTGCTGAGCTCTTGCTTAATATGTAGCTTTAGGGATGATGGAAAATAAGAAAAAGGTCGAAACGTTTTTAAGAGCTCACACATTAGAAACAGGAGATTTATATGAAATGCACATCTATCGTATCTACACAGACATGCAAATACACACCAGTGTCGTCTGTCCTGCCATTGGTGAGTCTGAAGGAGTTTGAGTGATTTCCTGCCTGCTTGTACTTCTTAAATCTGCCACAACATGAATACAAATATAAAAACCTAGATCAGAATGAGCTTCAACAGACTCAATGATGAGAAGAGGCCAAAAAAGAAGAGGGGAAAAAGACACTCAACCAGTGCCTAAATCTGCTGGGTGCTGTGTTCAACCAAACTCCATAATCAATTTTCTTTCCAGTAATGAAGGCCAACTGTCAAAAATGTCACACCAAATCACATACCATACCAAGCAAATAGCTCATCTTTGGCTTCCACATTCTGTGGCTGGCTGTATGAAACACGAAAGTTCAATGGGGTCCAAAAGTCTGAGACCACTATTAAAAAGGTTTCTGGTAAATTCTGGTCACTGTAAAGGAAAGTCAGAAAGCCTATTAGCAATCACTGATCTTCTTTCTTCTTTGAGTAGTTGTTGTTAGTTATATATTTAATTTAACACCATGTTTCTTGCTTTGAGGTGCCGAGGTGTGTTTTCGGTTATCCTGCAGCAGTTTGTAGCTTTCTTTATCCATACAGAACCTACAAAACATTTTCACTAATGCCATCAGACTTTTGAGCCCCACATATGAAAAAGAGCAGCTGCTTGCGCTGACATTACAGTATCCAAAATGTGCAAGTCATTTAAGTCTTGCAAATACAGGGATTTCTGTTGAACAGTTATAATGATTACTGAGAGTTAAGTGCAGCACTTCCTGAAATGTTTGCAGAGATACGTGCATGTGTGTAACCTGACCTGAGCATGTAGAGGACAATGATGATGAAGATAATGACCAGCAGAGACGATAAGGCCACAGTTACAGCAATTATAGCTGTGTCATCTTGATCTGAGAAGGAAGTTTTTTTTGGTTAAATTACAACAATTACAATAAATGTTTGGTGAATTACTTCCCAACAATCCCAGATAAATTAAAAGAAACATTGACTAAAAACATAGTTTTAGTTTTAGATTACTGTAATAATACAAATGACCAATCTAATTGTGCCAAACATTGCAAACATGAAATTGTGTCATTTAATACGTACTTACAAACAACTCTACAAAATGGCTTCAATCCCAGTGGTTTCCCTACTCAAATATATTACTTTAAGTAGAAAATAAAAATGCAATAAAAAAAAAACCACCCTGCATTTAGAATAATCCACTTTACTGATCAGATTTGTGTACACAATTAGTTATCAACAACAATATTTAACCAATAGTAGTGATGCACTGAAGAAAAAACTTTTGAAACTGAAACAGTCTTATTTAATTTGCTCGCAACGTAGAACCATTTTATTGCCGACATCTGATTATTATTAAATAATTTTATTAGAAATCAAACAGGATTGGATTTTAACCAGCATGTTGTTTCCATGGATGGATAGATGTAGATAGCGTTTGGAAACCACTGTCAAAATATAACAGACAGACAACACAAATAGCTTATTAATCAGGCATAACCATGCATGCAGGCTGACAATACCTGGGGGGCTGATATTTGATGTGGTCGTAAATTCTGGTGGCTCAGTAGACCCTCCAGTTTCAATATCAGGATCAGAAACCAGGTCAGGCTCAGAGTCGGTGGGTGTTAACATAGAAAGAGGAGTCTGAGTATCAAAAGTAGTAGGTGTGGTGGTGGGTTGAGTACTGGGAGTTGAGTCTCTTCCCCCAGTAATAAGAATGGGAGTTGGAGACGGTGCACTGGTGTGATTGGCATCCTGAGGCACAGGTGGGAGAGTGGTAGGAGGGGCTACAGGGACCTCTGAGGGCACTGTTGTTGTGTTGGCAACAACTGAGGGCAGCACAGTGGACAGCGTGGTTGGAGGGATGGGAGCATGAGTGACATTGAGGTCTGTAGATAACGTAGGAGGGGGAGGTGTTGGTTTCGTGGTTACAACCTGGTCCTGATCTGAAAAGCATAGATAAGATTAAAGCATAATATATTACCATAATACATATTGTTATTAAGGTTTGTAAGACCTAGATTAGTAACACTTCTATTGTAAACATGCAAAGAAAAGGTTTATCTATATACCTGTATAGAAAACAGAAAAAAATATTACATTTACCAAAACTGTTTTAAATGACTCATTTTAGAGTTTTAGATGTTTAAAATGCAAAAGACCACAAAACGGACAACAAGCACTGTTTCATAAAGCACACAGTACATGCAGAATCACAATCATACTCTTTAGATTACACATAAGCGGTCCCATGTGGGCTTGCTATGTTGAAAATTTGCAATGCAGCATGTTAACATGGTGGTATAAAATAACAGCCCTGATTGTGCTTTAATCATAAATAAAAATAAAAAAAATAACTTATGAAATATATAAGTTATAAGTAACCAGTTGTTTTGAAAAAAAAATAAAAATAAATAAAGAATAAAACATGGTCTCACCTGGTAGCTTGGATGTTTCTTGGGCTGAACTGAAGACCACAGCAAAAAACAGGAGCAGGGGACGTAAACCCATACTGCCCTGAGAGAGGGAGGTAAGCGAAAACAAAATGTACATTGTGTTTTTGTTCTATATGCTGACTAGAGTTAGTGTTTCACTAAAGCAAGCAGTGAAAAACACCCAGATGGTAAAGATTTAAGGAAACGCATATAAAAACCTAAACAATGCTTTTACTTTTACAAAGAATACTACAAACTTTATTTTTATTAGTTCACTCCATATACAGAACTACCCCAATTGACGACCGCATTAGGTTCTGTGAAACAGGTCATTGACTAAAATAGACATTATACATATGTTAATAAGCCACTGTTTTTTGCTACTGTAATGTAAATGTAATGGGTATTTTCACAAGAAAACTCCAGTTACTGATACGTAAATTCTTCAGAGGTACTGCAACAAACACTGTGGAAGGCAACCATCTACACGGCTCCTCTAACGCCACTGCATTTGTAACATATGGAAATTCACAATGCAGGGCGACTCAAATTCACAGGTCACCCTATTATTTCAGGAACAAAAGAGAAAAGTATGTATCTGAATACACCAGCAAGTAATGGGGCCTGCCTTTTAGGCTATGTCCGGAACATGGCCGTCATCTTGAAAGCCGGCATACTGGATTAACTACAAAATTTTCCAATGAGAAGGTGGTCATGAAGCACATAACAGAAGACCAGAAATTGAGACATAATCATACTGAAGCATAATCAGATATGCAATATCTCTTGTGGTTCAAAAGTTATCAACATGTTGTTCATCACAGGTAACTGAAGATAGAATTGGCGATTCTGATGTCCGGGGCACGCAGCTGCTGTATCATAGCAACATACTTCAAGAACCGACACCCAGAAACATCAAAAATTTCACACAGCACTGTTACATCACTCAGAAGACCATTCATTCATTCATTATCTTTTCCGCTTATTCCACATGGGGTCGCGGGCCAGCCGGTGCCCACCCGGCAACTCTGG
>JAUZSU010146330.1:0-15011 GCA_034780255.1 Parotocinclus maculicauda | reverse complement strand
TAAGCGAATAACATTACACGTATATAACAGGATTTGTTTCTGTACTTTAGGATTTGGTCCGAATAAGCGGCTGGTCCCATTAACCGACGGTCCTATTAACTGGATTTGACTGTAATAACTCTTTATTATACATAAAATAAACACTAATATATCGATTGAGTTTTTTATTTCCATATCGGTTTCTAATTCAGGCTGTTATTAAGAACTATTTTAACCAAACGGAGGAAAATCAGGGTGACGAAATGAATGACGGACGAAATGAAAGACGAGAAAAAGAGAGATTAAACACCGGCAAGCGACGACCTGGAGAAAACCAGACAGAAAATAAGGAGCTGCTGATGCTGTATAAGCGTCCCGTAACATTTCTGTCTGATCCCTAAATTCATCAAAACCACCTAGAAGATCGGTCGCTTTGTTTTGGTCGATCAATGCGAATAAAATTTCACGTTTAATTACCTAAGAAAAGAAGAAGCTACCAGTGTTGGTAGCTTGGTGTTGGCTAACTGGTCGAACTCTAAAATAAGAAAATAAATAATAATAATCCACTAAACGTCATTTAACACGTCGTTTATTATTTAATGATCAAACACTGGCCCATTCCACTACTAACAAAGCTCCCTGTTTAATTTTAAACCCCGTCTTTGGCAGGCAGTGCCCTAACCGAGTCACTGGTGCTCGTGGAACGGCGGCGCTTCAGTTTGGACGCTTAGGAATAAAAATATAAGCGCGGTACGGAGGGAAATATTATTTTATAAGGAGGACGTTTATCTGCCAGACACTAAGGAAGGAAATAATAAAGTGTCAGGATGGATCTCTCACATGAGGTGTTGTTACGAGCTCGAGGATGGAAACCAGTCCGCCTTAATGGGTTTGTAGCCATTTTGTAGCCTCCACACAATCCTGTGTTTGCTCTGGGTGTTGGCTGTAAGAAGCTGTGTGAAGAATTTAAACGTAATAGTAATAAGAAGAAGAAAAAAAAGAAGAAGAAGAAGAAGAAGAAAAAAAAGTAGAAGATGAAGAAGAAAAAAAGAAAAAGAAAGAGTAGAAAAAAAGAAGTAGAAGAAAAAGAAGAAGAAAAGAAAAATAATAACAAGAAAAAGAAGAAGAAGAAAAAAAAGAAGAAAAATAATAAGAAAAAGAAGAAGAAGAAAAAGAAAAAAAGAAGAAAAAGAAGAAGAAGAAAAGAAAAATAAGAGAAAAAGAAGAAGAGAAATATAAGAAGAAAAAGAAGAAAAAGAAAAAGAAGTAGAACAAAAAGAAGAAGAAAAAAGAAAAAGAAGAAGAAGAAAAAGAAGAAAAAAAAGAGGAAGAAAAAGAAAAGGAAAAAAAGAAACAGAAAAAGAACAAAAAAGTAGAAAAAGAAGAATAAAAAGAATAATAATAATAAGAAAGAAGTAGAAGAAAAAAAGAAAAAGTAAAATGAAAAAAAGAATAAAAAGAAAAAAAAATAAGAAGAAGAATAAAAAGAATAATAATAATAATAGTAATTCTGATAATAAAAATATACCACTACTACTACTACTAATAATAATAATATTAATAATAATAATAATGATAATAACAAAAGAACAAAAATAATAATAATAATAATAATAATAATAATAATAATAATAAAAGAACAATAATAATAATAATAATATTAATAATAATAATAATAATAATAACAAAAGAACAAAAATAATAGTAATAATAATAATAATAATAATAATAATAATAATAAAAGAACAATAATAATAATAATAATAATAATAATAATAATAATAATAATAAAATAATAATAATAAGGATTTTTTTCTATGATGGTTTGCAGTACAAATCATCTGATATAACATTATCTGATTACTGGTAGATCGGATTGCTGCACTTATCGGATTGTTAGTTGATTTGACTTTTGAAACGTTTTACTTTCTGAAGGCCTGAGAGAGGAAGCAGAGATTAGATTAGAATCATTATTTGATTATTTCTCACAGCACGAGGTGTTGCTCCGTCACTCCGTCACTCCGTCCACGTGGGAGCACGCTGATCTTAATTAACGCTCTAAACGAGCCTGAGTAACGACGCGTCAGAAGGACGGCTGACTTTGCTCTGGATTTGGGAGTCGGAGGTGTTACCGGGGGTCGATCGAGCTCATGCTCGAGTGCTCTATTGATCCGTTCTCTTATCACACCAGCTCCAGTGGAAATAATCTCCACTTACAGGTTTGGGCCTCAACGGTAACGACGTCGTTAGGACACGGGGCGTCACACAGGAACGTTTTACATTTTGGAAGCCCTGCTTGAGGCTTCGGAAAAAGGAAAGCTTTACAGCTTCGTCTTTTAACGTCGATCCAAGAAAAATTTGGAATCCAGACCAAGAGACGACTCTCCAGTATCGTCCCACACACATCTATCTCTCTTTGAACTTCCCTAATCCTCCTGCCTCATTTATCAGAAGAAAGAATACATGCACAGAGGCCCGCCGAGAGACCCCGACTTTCCTGTCTGCGGCCCAGTATTGATTTTAGGACATGAACCTCGGGCCAAAAGAGGATCTCATCAGGATAACATGATCTCAAACAGACCTGCTCAAACTCCAACGATGAATCTCCGCTTTTCAGGAGCAGCTACATCTGTTAGGAGTTTTTAAAAATACAGAAACTCCTAACTGGACGTTTAGACCCGTCTGAATATGAAGATATTCAGATAGAGTAACAGGGTACCAAACTAAAATATATTTAAAATGTATTTATTTATTTGTTATATTTCTTTTTCCATCCATTTATTATTATTCACTAATAATAATGTATATTATTATTTTATATCTTTCCTATTTAATAATATACCAAAATTAAATGGGTAAAATAGAAATAGAAATATAGGGGAATAATAATTAATTAATATTGTAAATTAACAAGTGAAAATGTAATATGAATATTTAAAAAAATGACTCCTGTTTTGTAGTAGTCAAAACATAAATAGAAATATTAATTAAAATAAATGGTGTATATAAATAATAATATTGTATATAAATAATTGTAGTAATTATATAATAAATTATTATATGGAAAGATAAATAAATATAACAAATAATAAATTAAATAGGCAACTCCTGTATGTGTAAGCTTCTCTTTAGAAATATAAATATATTATATAAAAAAAAAATAAAAAAATAAAAAAAAAATATATATATATATATATATATATATATATTTGTATATATATATATTTTTTTTTTTACTATTTTATCAAAAGTATATATTTTATCAAAATATATATATGTATAAATTAAAACATAATGGTAATTGTATATAAATAAAAGTAATTACGTAATAAATAAATATAACAAATAATACATTAAAAAAAATATAAACAGAAATATAAATAAAAAAATTCAAATAATAATAGTAATAATAATAAATAAATATAACAAATAGTAAATTAGTTAGGCAACTGATTTTAATTTATATTTCTATTCTATTTCTGTATGACATCAAAATATTAGAATTACAGAACATATTATAAATTCTATAATAAATCAATTAAATAGATGGCTTAATAAATACATCAAATAAATAATAAATAGATGACTCTTATTTATTTATATTTCTGTTTATAATGTGCCTATTTAACCAAACATATCTGTTTATTTTTATTTCTCTAACCTGTAAAGCAGCACCACGTTATTCTTTCCCATAAATCCGTGTCAGATCCTATAAACTGCATGTGCAGGTAAAATTCTGTGTTCTAAATGATTTCTGAACCTTAGATCGATCTTTTTATTGCACCTGTACCGTCGGCGCCCTCCCAATATTGGGCTGATGGGTCGCTCTTGGTCGCCCCTCGCTCTGAAATCCTAATAAAAGTCAGCTTTGAGCTCTTAAACGATCAAACAGTCCCTGAATCTGAGCCCCCGGGCCCCCGGGCCCCCGAGGTTCGGCCCGATCAATACCCGGCCAATGACATTTCACCTTTAGTTTACACAGGATCACAATCAGGAGGCGATAGGAGGGGACGTCCCGGAGGGCCCCGGATCCGGAGTGACCCTCCAGAGACCTCGATGTTTCAAGTCCATGTGCTGATAGACCGGGGTCAGGGGTCAAACTCGGAGAGATCACAGTCGTCCCCGGTGGGTGGGTGGTGGGTGTGGGTGGGTTTGTTGGTTGAACGGTGCAATTTTGGCTCGGGCTCTGTGATTGGATCTGACGTGCGATTGGACGGAGAAACGGCGAATCTGAGATCCATTAAAGGTGCAATAAGAAACTAATGTGGTTTTAAAAAGTCAAACTGAGAATCCCAGTCCCGGTGAATCTGGATCAAACCTAAACCAATAACGTTCCTTATTTATTATTTTTGTATCTTTTGTATCTTTCTGATGGTTTAGAAACGAGTCTAAATGTAAGGGGATGCAAACACCAAATTAGTAAACATTTTAATCTAAAAAGGTGGCATCCGGCGTCATTTTTGGCGTGCAGAGCCATAGGTGGCACCTTTTGTCCAAAATGTACAAAACCACATCTTTTTTTATTGCTTGTTTCGCGGATCCGACGACAATCATATTTGAGGAATACAAAAAAAATATATATATTTTTTTTGGTATTTCTCGGATCCGCCGCAGCACCAATGGTTGAAATAAAAAAAAAAAATTATATATATATATATATATTTTTTTTTTTTAGCTTTTTACGCCCTCCGATGGAGAGTCAACAGTTTTCTTCTGTTCATTAATTTTTTTCCAGATTCACTTTATTTTAATTGTAGCTTAAATAAATTTTATTTTATATTCGTATTTTTTCCTCCTTCCTTGTATTGATTCCACATAATCCTCGAGAAATTGAAAAGTGCTGAAAAATAAAGATTTATTCTTTTTTTTTTTCTCCCTCCTCAGTAGATTCTTAAGTAGAAACAAAAAGTCTGGAATTACGTACATTATATATCATCATCCGCTATTAAAAAAAAAACCTTGACTGCTATCGTCTACAAGCTTTCTTGGACGGCTCATGTCTCTCCGTGACAGTGCCGTGAGACGATAGTGAAACCTTTTTTATATGACCTTAAAAGACCATTCCCAACTTTAACAAACCTAGGGCGACAGTGGCAAGGAAAATCCCTGAATAGAGAAGGAAGAAACCTTGGGAGGAACCAAGACGTATGGAATTATGTATAAACACGTTCCGTTCTGTAAGCATGCGCTACATGACCTAGTGGTTAAGGTACTGGACTATGGATTAGAAGGTCCAGGAGGTCCAGGGTTCAAATCCCACCTCTGCCACAGTTGGGCCCCTGAACAAGGCCCTTAAACCACAATGGCTTGGATTCTAAAAGTGTATGAATTACACTAAATTCCTGCTAAATAACATAAATGTAAATGTAAATGTAGAAATAAAAGCTTGAGAATGAGAGCCAGACTGCTGCAGTGTGTGTGTGTGTGTGTGTGTGTGTGTGTGTGTGTGTGTGTGTGTGTGTGTGTGTGTGAGTGAGACGATACACAAAAACAAAGCAGTCGGTGCTTGATCACGGCTCTTCCCTTTAATGAGTCTGGCTCCCGTGTGGAGGAGCGCTGCTGGGTTTATTGGTTTACGGCCTACAGAAGCCTGGGAGGGACAATTAGAGAGTACCCAACATGCACTGCAAGCAGCCAGCGTCTCCCGGGTTGTTTCCCCGTCCCATACATCAGGCATAACCTGTTTACATCCAGTAATAAAAGCCAGCTGAGCGACTTTAACGTTAGCCCAGCGCTCGATCCAGACCCTTTCCTGTCTCTTCTCCTAACTGTGTGAAGCCCAAAGATCTCCGATGACAAAGGTGATGATCTGAGGAACCTCCGGCCAGACGAGACCCATCATGAGGTATATCTCGTCTCCCCTCCGGCTCCGGCCGAAGCAATCAGAGCCAGGACGAGCCGCGAAAGACCAACGAGTCCCGCGAGAGCATCAGTGGACCATCAGAGACCGAGGGGCGGCTGCTGATCCTTCAGCAGGGCTCATTTAACCCGGCTCCATTAGCTCGACGTTCCAATCGGAGCACTGGGATTTATTTTACGGCCCTCGTCGGGTCAGAGCCCGGTTTCGGATACCGCGGGACCACACCGCACGATGGGGAAATTAAAAGATAAACCTTTTAAAGCCTGCTTATCTGGGTTCATATGAAGAACAAGCAGACCAGATCCCCAAATCCTAATTAGGCTCCCTCTAACGAGCTCGTAAGTTTATTTAAACTTCTGTATGTTTTACGGCATTTATAAGCCAGGCTTGTGACTTCGGCTTCTACGAATGCATTTATTGATCTGATTTGTTGATCGATTGCTTTAATTTTCCGTTTTATTTTCCCAATTCCAGCCAAAATCTTTACTGTTTACATTATCTGACTCCATATTTACTTGTTTGATTCATTTTTACGCCAGATCGTAAAAGAAGCATGACTTATTTAGTATATTTTGCTCAAGATGCACTTTTGAGCTTCTACTTAAGTTCAATATATACATTTGACCTTTAATTTGAGTATTTTTATTTGTGTATTTGTACTTAAGTAAAGAACCCGCCCTGTTCTGCCACCCTCCGCCTGTGGTACGCCTCGCCCCAGGCCACTGTAAAGTGTAAGCGCAGTCCTTTCCGTGCACGAGTGCTTCATCATTTTCGGACAGGACTTTTGAAGACCTTGTGTGAGGGCTGTGAAGCTTCTCTGGATCGTTACCCCTCGATGGGGCGTGACAGGCAGGAAGCAACGTTCGGCTCATTAGTGCGCCATCACCTGGGGAAGCGGATCGGGACGAGGCCGAGCGGCGCCGCCCTGCAGGCCTCTTATTGACGAGCCTGATGGATCCGTGTCTCCGAGCTCCTGTGTGGATCCATATCCAATAACGCATCCCTGTCTGCGCTCGACCTCCCACCGGGCTCTGCTGCAGACGCCCAGACGCCCAGCCGAGGCTCCTGTTGCCTCCCCATGCCCAGTTTAAAAAGTGGAAACCTGTTTTCTTGTTCTCTTGTTGGTTCTAAAGTTTGGCTTTCCCCCAGCGATGACCGAGAGCGTAACTTCGTCCCCAGATTAAGTTCTATAGTCTGGGTAGCTGATGTAGCTTTAGAGGCCCTGTACGAGGCCTACCCGGCCGTCTTCGGATCCTAAACAGAACCTGGATTCATCGATCCAGGTTTCTCACAACAAGTTTCCTTTTGATAAGCGCTTGGAAATGTTCCTGAATGCATCAGGCTATCAATGGAGTAATGGAGCTCTGTGGGGGGCATGAGGGGTTATAACCACACACACACACACACACACACACACACACACACAGATGAGAGGCCACACGGGGAGATAACCTAACCAGTCACACACACACACACACACACAGAACGATCTAAGCTTATCACCTGCTTCCATAGCCTCTAGAGTCTGATTTTATCTCTGTCTCCCTTGCTTACACACACACACACACACACACACACACACGCTAGGACACGCTAGGGCTAGAGACGGAAAACAAGATGAATTTCAGTCCTAAAAAGCCTACACTGAAGAGGGGTGATCTCTCTCCCCTCCCTCAGGCTCGGTTCCAGACCTGTAAGGGTTAAATTAGTAGCAGAGGTAGGTCATTAGTTATGAAGTGAGGAACATGTGTGTGATCGGGACGGTTTATCAGCCTTTGATCAGGTTAAACTCACAGACTCGGAGGTTCAATCCCCAAATCCTGCCCGGTCCTGATCCCCTGCTCTCTCACGTCGTCTCCAATTTCCTCTCTCACAGACTGAGACTGGAGGCGACGGAGACCCGGAGAGGTTCCTCTGACCTCAGCTGGGAGGAACAGGATCTTGTTCTACGGCGTGAACATGATCAGTAAAGCGGTCACGTTTTCAAAAAGAAGGGTGTAACCTCGAAAAAAAATGGATTGGAAACGTATTAATTATGTTCAACATGATATTCAGAGCCTTAAAACATATTATTTATAAATTCAGATTTATATTACGATTCCTCATATTTACTCGTGTCTATTTTATTTACTGATTTATTTCTTTATTTACTGACAAATGTCTTTATTTACAAACTTATTCTCACAATTACTAACGAATTTCCTGTTTACTGACTTATTTCTTTATTTATTCTCACTTTTACTAACTTTTTTCCTTATTTACAGCTGTATTTCTTTATTTACTAACTTATTTCTCATTTTTACTGACTTATTTCTTATATTTACATGCTTATTTCTTAATTAACTAATTTATTTCCCAGTTTTATGAACTTATTTCTTTATTTACTGACATATTTAATATTTTTCCAACTTAATTCTTTATTTACCAACGTTTTTCTAATTTTACTAACTTAATTCTTGTATTTCCCAGTTTTACTAATTTATTACTTCATTTATTTTCACTTTTACAGCTGTATTTCTTTATTTACTGACACATTTATCATTTTTACGAACTTTTTTTCTTATATTTACAAACTTATTTCCTAATTTACTAATTTATCAAATTCTATTCTTATTTACTAACTGGATTTCTTAGTACTAACTTATTTCTCATTATTTCTAATGTTTATCCTTATTTTTTTTTTTTTTTTTTACTACTTTATGTCTCATGCTTATTAAATTCTTTCATTTCTAACTTCTATCTTTATTTAAAGTTATTTCTTAGGTTTGTAAGGTTTGAAAACAGATTGTTAAAACGTTACTAATCGTTAAATAAGGAAAATATATCATGTAAAAACATTTAAAGCCTTAAAACAATAAATGTAGTCTATAAATGTCATCTTTTTGTTGCCCTGGATAAATAAGTAATTTTAGAAAACAATTTTAAAAAAGTAATTTTACGAAACCTTTTCCATTTTTAAAATAAAAGTTAAATAAAAGTTGGGATGTACAGAAGTCTGGTTGCTTCTCTCTCGTGTTTTTGTTACGTTTTACAGCTTAAAAGTGACTTTAATGGTTCATTAAGTCGCCGTTTGCTTTTGTTGCGGTTTGTTTAAGACCGTGTACACACTGGCGTAGGTTTCCGTCCTCACCTCTGGCTCGCGCCTTTGTCAGTGTGTTAAAGATCTGAACTGATGATGACCCCTGATTGGTCCTCCTGTCTGTCTGATGACCTCTGAATCCACTCCTACAGCTTCATCTTCATCTTCTGTTACCCGGCGGCAGCAAATCTGCTGGAGAAGAGTCATCAGCCTGGACTATTTATACCCGAAACCATCCAGAAGATCCATCAGACTGGTCCTGATACCTGCAGGGGGGTCGGAATTAAAGAGGTTAACCCTTTAGAGGTTAAATATTTTATCCATAGATTAAATATGCCAAATTCCAAAATAAAATTGATATAAAACATTCAAATATTTATTAGGGTTTGGCTTTATTGCTTAATTGCAGTATTTTCTTTAAAATATTATTTATTTTAATTATCATGTTTTTATTTTCTATACGTGTATTGTGTTTACTATTTTCTTTTTTATTATATTGTTTTTTTTATTATTTTTTTCATTATTTTATTTTTTCCCATATTTCTTTTCTTTACTTTTATTATATTGTATTTTTTATGATATTTATTATTTTATTTATTATATTACATTTTTTATTATATTCTTTATTTTCTAAAATAGTTTTTGTTATTTGATTTTTTTCTTGTATATTTAATTACTATTACTTTTAATATTTTGTATTGTTCATGATATTCATTTTTTTTAATTATATTTTTGTATTCTTTATTTTATATTTTTTATTATTAGATTTTTTTAAATTGGATTATTTATTTATTTTTATTATATTGTACTTTTATGCTATTCATTATTTCTTTTATTATTTGATCATTATTTGGCTTTTTCCTTACATTTTTTATTATTTTCTTATTATTTTTATAACATTGTATTTTTATTATACTCATTATTTTATTATATTCTATTTGTTTATATTCTTTATTTTATTTTTTATATTTTTATTATTCAATTTATTTCTTGCATTTTTATTACTTTCTAATTACTTTTATTAAATTGTACTTTTTATTATATTTATTATTTTCTTTAATATTTTTTCTTTGTATTTTATTCCCTATTTTTCCTTCTTGTTCGTTCATCATTTTTATTGTATTAACTATTTTATTATATTTCTAATAAATTTTTTTCTCATATAAACTATTTTATTTATTACAGTTTATTTTGATCATATATTATATTTATTATGTTTTGTTTATGATACAGTATTTTTTATATACACTATTTAATACATCATTCATTCGTTTTATTCTTCATATTCTCTTTTCATTATAGTCTTTTATTTTCTTTTGTTATATCATCTATTTAATTTCTAATAATTTTTTTGTATTACCTTTTTTATTTTTTAATATACTGTTTTTTCCTTTTTTTATTGCATTTATTTTTCATCCTATCCTCTTTTTTGTTAGGTAAACAAACAATGAAATAAAAGTTAAAAGTCAAATGAAATTTGAATTTTTTTTAAATAATATTTACGACCTGGCTAAAAAAAAGAAGGAAATCTTTAGATGGCTCTGAATGGATAATTGGAGTGATTAATGCTTTAATAATAATAATAATAATAATAATAATAATAATAATACGTTTAACCCTAGTAGGAGCAACATGTAGCTTTTTGTTTCCATGCCAGCTGTGGTGCCCCCTGTGGTACCCTAACCATCCAGCATCTCTTCCTCTTACGCTTCCTGGACGTAAAACGTAAGTAGAAAAGCGTCGTTACGATGCTGTGAAACATTTCTGCCCTTAAACTATTTGTACTTTTTCCTCCCGTTTATTAAAAGTCAAAGGTCCCCCAAACAGAGGAGGTTTTGTTTCCTCGATTCTGAACGAATAAACCGATAAACGATGTGATCCGGACGTTTCTCTGGAGGAGGAAAATGAAGAATAAACCTGTTTTGGCTCTGCCTCTCTCAGCAGGAGCTTCTGGATGACCTGTCATGGCCGTTTGAAGCACGGCGGCTAATAAGCCTCATTTGGGCTCATTAGCCGCCCACGCGGGGGGTTTTCAAGCTGAGATGATGTATTACCCCAGCAGACCGAGTGTCCCGACTGCCTCGAGGGCACAGGGGGCGACGGGGATAAAACAGACTGGAAGAACGAACAAGCAGAGGTATCTCCTAGTGCATGTAGTCCCCAGATTTGGATCCATGTTGAAACAAAATCATCCGATTTTTCAGCTGCACATCCACGATGCCAACCTCCCGTTCCACCATATTAAGATCTGGTAACTCTGGGAACCAGTTTAAAATCTTTAAAGCCTTGTTTTTTATGGAGAAGATATGAAGGGGTGCACAGGGTCAGCAACAATCCCCAGGTCAACTGTAGGCTTTAAACAATGGACGGTTGGTATTAAGGGACCCAATGTGTGCCCAGAAAATACCCACCATTTTATATTTATATTTTATTATTTTATTTATAATATACACTGTTTTGTTATATTCACTATTTCATGCATTATATATTTTATTATTTATTATTATATATTATTATATATGCCGAACATTATTTTATTTTATTTCCTGTTATAATGTTTTTTTAACTTATTTTATGTAATGTTTTTAATTTTTATTTTAGTTACTATATTTTATGTTATATTGCTATATTTATTTTTTTCTATTTTTCTTTATAATTGCATTCTTAATTTTCTTTACCTTTTTTTGTATTATTTAATCTTTATTTATTTATATAAATTATTTGACTTTTTACCATTTATTTGTATAAACTTTTTTTTGTATTTATTATATTGCATTTTATTATATTCTCTGCTTTATTTATTATATTTTTAATAATTGTATTTATTTTCTTTTTTTTTATATATATAATATATACTTCTTATCATTTATTTGTATTACCGTCTGTATTTTATTTATTATATTGTAATATTTTAAGATATTCTTTGCTTTATTTATTATATTTGTTAAATTATACTATTTATTTTTATTATATTTTCTTTTTATTTAATTTTTTATATTCTTTATTTTACTTCATATTAAATTAATTGTAATTAAATTAATAAAGCTTTTTTGTAAATATAAAAACAATATAATTTAATATATATATTTTTTTATTCTCTATTTTATTTATCATATTTTATTTTATTATCATAATATTTTTCATATTTTTATTTATTCGGTTTTCTTTTTTATTTAATTATTTATTCTTTTTTCTTTAAATTATATATTTATTTGACTTATTAAATATAAAATACATTTTTAAAATATAAAAAAAAATATTTATTTAATATTTTATATAATATTATATTTTATTTATTATATTTTATTTTATTATTTTATTTATTTAGTTTTCTTTTTTTAACCATATTTATTTTTACTTATTAAAACTTTTTTAAATATTACAAAATTATTAATTTTATATTCTTTAAATAATATTCCTTATTTTCTTTATTATATTTTCTTTTATTCTTTCATTTATTTAGTTTTCTTTTATTCCTTTTTCATTCTATTGTTTTCTTTTTCTTTTAACTATATATATGAACGCTTTTTTAAATATAAAAAAATGAATATTTTTAATAATATTCTATTTTATTCATCATTTTTTAATTTTTATTTTATTTACTTTTCTTTTATATCACTTTTTTTATTTCATTAGGTTTTCTTTTTTTTCCATATTTATTTAACCTTTTAAAGCTTTTTTAAATATTCCAAAATTAATAATTGCACATTTTAAATAATATTATATTTTATTTTATTCTTTCATTTATTTGTAGTTTTCTTTTTTTATTAAATTTTAATTTATGTTTAATATTTTTTAATAATATTATCTATTTGATTTATTACAGTTTATTTTATTATTTCATGTATTTAGTTTTCTTTTTTATTACACCATTTTGTTATGTTTTTTATTTCTTTATGCAATATATTTTATTTGACTTTTTAAAGCTTTTTTAAATATTAAAAATAATTATTTAATATATTTTTAAATAATCTAATTGATAAAAAATTTTTTTGCTGAGCTCGTTTGATGTTTCAGGGTCTGACCTTTGATCTTCTGCATAACTCGGAATGATCCAGACCTGAACCCCTCCCTCAGTCCCACAGCATCCCTCTGAATCTGGACCACTTTTCTTATAGATGGTACCAGGAGTCCAAGCTGCAGGACCAAGCACAAACAGTTTGGATCAAATCCAAACCCCGAGCAGCTTTTGATTAGCTCGAGTGTGTGAGTGTGTGTGTGTGTGTGTGTGTGTGTGTACGACTCCGGCCCTGTCTTATCAGGAGTTATTTCACGCTCTGCTTTTGTCCTGAAGGAGGAAACTTTTACAAAAGATAAAGCTTTATCAGAGCCAGAGATCAGCATCACACACACACACACACACACACACACACCAGCACTTCCTTACTGAGGAACCTTACGATGGAGAGAAAGATCTGGAACTAAACATCACGTTATGGATAAATAAGTACAATCAGGTAATAAAAATAACATCAAATAGTTTGTAAATATAACAAATACGTTTTTTACCACAAGAAAAAATAAGTATTAAACATGAGAAATATATTAGTAACTCTAGAAATGTTAATAAACAGAGAAGTGAGATCTCAAATGTGGGAAATAAGTTATTAAATAAGTAAAATTAGGTAATCTATAGAGAAATAAGTTAGTAAGAAATGTTAAGAAATAGAAATAGAAGCTTCTATATGTGAGAAATATTAGTAAAGGCAAAATAAGTGAAATAAATAGAAATAGAATAGAAATAAAATGCAAAAATGCATGGTAAAAAAAAAGGTAATAAATGAATAAATAAGTTTGTAAATATGGCAAATGAGTTGGTAAATATTAACAGTAAATAAATAAAAGAATAAATAAGAAAAGTACAGTAATAAACACAGAACATAAAGAAGTTAGGAAATTTAATAACTAATAAAATAGAGAAATAAGTTGGTAAATAAGCAACATGAGGTAATAAATAGAGTAATATGTTAATAATCATTAAAAATGTGAAAAATGCATAGAGATAAAACTTTATTATTTCTATTAAATGAGAAATAAGTTTTAAAAAAGTCTTTAAATAAGCAAAATATGGTAATAAACAGAGAAATAGGTTTGTAAATATGAGAAATGTTAAATAGAGATAGTGGTAAAATAGAGATAAAAGTTTACAAATAATATATTAGTAAAAAGAAGTAAAGTTTTTAAACAAGCAAACTAAGGTAAATAATAAAGAAATAAGTTAGTAAACATGAGAAATAATGTAGTAAATATAAGAGAAATAAGTTAAATAAAGTAAGAAATAAGTTAAATATCAAAAATAGTTTATTATATATTGTATATAATAAGCAAAATAAATGATGGAACATAAGAAATAAGTTTGTAAACTTAGGAAATAACATAAGCAACATAATGTAATAAATAGAGTAATATGTTATTAAACATTAAAAATGTAAAAAATGCAAAGAGATAAAACTATTATTTCTATTAAATATGAGAAATAAGTTTGAAAACGTGAGAAATAATTTAGTAAATTTAAGCAAAATAAGTTGGTAAATAAGCAACATAAGGTTATAATACTAATAAATAACGTTAATAAATATTAAAAATGTTAAAAACGCAAGGAGGTCAAACTTTATTATTTCTATTAAATATGAGAAATAAGTTAGAAAACGTGAGAAATAATTGAGTAAATATGCAAAATAAGTTGGTAAATAAGATAATAAAAAGAAAAACATGTTATTAAACATTACAAATGTCCTATAATCTCTATTAAAAAGGAGAAATAAGTTAGAAAATATGTTTAGATGCCGTAAATGTAAATGTAAATATGAGATAAAAGTTAATAAATGTGAGAAACGGATAAACATAAGAGAAGCATAAGTATGTGGACGAGACTCGGGGTTACGTTTGGTTTCATATCGTTCTCCTCCTCACGTGTGTTCTGTGTCCGAGCATAACCAGGATAATGGAATTCGGTCGGGTTTGGGGTTTGGGGTTTGGGGTTTGGGGTTTGGGGGTCGGGGGGGTCGGGGGGGTGGGGGGGTGAGGGTTGAGGGGGACGGGAGATAAATGTTCAGCCGAAACGCTATTGTGAGCAAACGGCTGCATCACACA